>VDFB02340251.1:0-85689 GCA_007258455.2 Sequoia sempervirens | reverse complement strand
TGTGTAGTTTCAACAAGTAGTTAATATAGTTCCTCATCCAAATGGAAGATTCCCAATAAATTCAGTCCTCCTTGTATTATAGATGAATGATTTCCATTATAGTTATATTTTCATAATAAGCTTGACTTATTTCAAGAATCAATCTTCACAAGAATACTTCTCATTAACTATAAGTTCTCACTCCACTCGCTCCACAATCTTATACATAATCTTGGTGACATTGTGGCACCACATACTTGGATGTCTTTTTTGACATCAATGACAAACTTCTAACAATCTCGTCCATACTTCAATGATATTATGCTTAGACAACAAAACACTTTGACATCAATGGCAATTTTTTCAATACTCTCATCTATTTATCAATGATAACAATAATGAATACCTTCTTGACATCAATGACAACATTTCCAACAATCTCCCCCTTTGTCATTTATGGCTACATAATTCTCTTTCTCTTTTCTCTAACTCTCCTCTATTCTATATCTCTCCCCCTTTGACATCAATGGCAAACGTATGTTTTTTTTTTGAACTTCTATCCACAAATAGATCATGGGAAACATTCATTCATATTCTTTAATACTTACATCCAATGTAATTGGGATATACTTATCCCCTTGTTGAATATTCTCTAATGCTCCCCCTTTCTCTAATATTTCTCTTTTTCTAACTCTCCACACTTTGTTTCTATGTTATTTGGATGACGTGTTTCCTCTATGGTTTTCCAAGAAAAAAAATTGGATCATCTCCTTGAACTTTAGAAAGTTAAGAACTTGTTTAGCTATCCCATTAATTTCTCTGTGCATGTTCAACTCTTCTCTATCATTGGCTATTGAATGAATAAGTTCATCCTTTTTTATCTCTTTGTGAGAGTCTTCTCAGTGCTCACCTTCCTTCTCTTTCTCTAGTTTTCTTATTGCTACAACTATATGATTTCCTTTCAACCTTTTTCTATCCTTTTGCATGGGAACTTCTTCTTCTATTATTTCCTCTCAAATGATAACACCTCTTTTCACTTTCCTATTCTCATTCTTCAAGACCTTCCATAGACTATAAATGATCTATCTCTTTCCAAGTGCTGCTCACATTGAAGCTTTCCTCTTTTATTACCTTCCATAGACTATAAATGATCTATCTCTTTCCAAGTGCTGCTCACATTGAAGCTTTCCTCTTTTATTACCTTCCAAGGCAATATACTTCTCTCTATTATTATTATTCAACATAGATTTAAATGACACCTTAATTCCCTATTCTTAGCTCTTCCAAGTCTTCAATCTCTTCATGTGCATGGGTTAAAGGTATGCAATCTTTCATCATCTAGGAGCTTGGACATTTCCAACAATTATGTAGATACCAAATCATTACTTTCCCTTGATATCAGTCTATTGTACAAGTATATTCTTCTCTTCAAGTTTTATGGTGCTCTTCATATTTTGAGTAATCTTCTCCATGGGACTGAAAGATGATGCCATACTTATCTCCCCTTGAATTTGTGCTTATCCTTATGAACTAGGAGATATCTATTGTGCATGTAGTGCACTTTTTGCATAGTCATAGATTTATCATTCTCATTATCTTGTTCTTGTTTCTTTCTCCAAACTTTTATAGACTTTCCTTTTTGTTTGGTCATGGTATTTTCCATATTGTGTTGTCTAGGTGATTTCACAACTACTTCTACAATATCGTGCAATATGTCCATAGTTATTGCATTTGTAGCATACAACACTATAGTTCACTAGAGGAACATATGAATTATAGTTTCTACATGTCCATCCATAAGAATTTCTCTGTTTGTTCCATCCATCATTATATCATATGTGTTCTACTATCTTTAATCTTGTGACCAAAATGATTACATGAGTAGCAATAGCCATAGAAATAATGTTGGAACTTGGATGTATGTGCTTGGATCGGAGGAAAGGACTTCTTGAGATTGTATTTGTTAGGAGTTTGTGTCTTCTTGCTACCTTCACTTTTTATAGGGCTTTTGAAAGTATCTTCAAGGCTTTTTGTCTTTCCCTTATTTTTCTTCTTAGGAGTCTCTTTGGAATCTTCCTTAAATGTTTCATTTTCTTTATAGCCAAGTCCTATTTTATTTGATGGTGACCTTTGCCCATTACTGATGTCATCTAAGATTTCGGTGCTCTTTTCAAACTTGAGGCTTGTGTTTAACTTGATGGTTGTCTTCTCTAATTATTTTGTCACAAACAACTTCACACTCTAGCCTTTCACAATGTTCTTCCTTTGATTTCAATTGATTTTTTACCTCTTCTTCACTTTTTTCCTTTTCCTCAATTTGAGCTTTTAAATCTATGATCACTTTTTTGGATTCTTTAAGAATTGTGTCCTTTGATCTACACTATTCTTGAAACTATATTTTTAGTTCAACAATTATCTTCTCAGATTCTTCAAGGCTTCGTATTAACTCTACATTAGATTCATTTGACTCTTGAAGTTGTAGCTCAAGTTTCAAGTTCTTCTTTCTAAGTTTTTCAACCTCATCTATAGTGCAATAGAGTTCTTCCTCAAAACTCTCTTCATCATCATCTTCATTATTCATATCAACATTCTCATCATATTGTTTTGACTCCTCTTCTAAGTTCATCTCTTATTTACTCACAAGATGCTTTTTTCTTTCAAAAAAATAATCTTTTGTTCCCAAGGGTGTTCTATTTATCACCTCATTACTTACATTTGGTGCTTTGTCATCAATACCATGCTTGGTATTTACTTTTCTCCTTTTCATGTGTGCTTCCAAAATCTACCTTCTAGCGGTTAGGCTATCTTCGAAGGAACTTGCTCTAATACCACTTGATGAGCACACGATTATACTAGGGGAGGGGCGGCGAGGGGGGGTTGAATCGGTATAATGCAACTTTTACCAATTTAAAACTTTATCAATCACAATAACATCATTTACTCAATAATTATGCACATGAGAAGAACACAATAACACATGATATTGTAATGTCCCCTTTTCCATAATAAACTTTCTAGTGACTCTTAGCCTATTTTTGAAGTATCGTAAGCTATTTGAAGACGTTTCAAGGGATTCCAAGATTCTTGGAGGATTCTTGCCAACATTTTTAAGGGGTAATTGCAAAGGATTTTCAAAGTGTTTTATGGATTTTTCGGGTTTTCTGAGATCATTGGTGGGCAATAATTGTTATTTTTAGCACTTCTATTTTTAGTAATTTCAGTTGCATCTCAGTTTAGGCTAATTTGGAGTTTGGACACACTATTTTTAGCAACTTTCTATATTTAGTAAGTGTTATTTTGGGCTCTTGGTCTTGGTAGTTGTGCAATGTAGGCTTCCAGTTTTGGCAATGCGTTAGCATTTTGTTGGTCCTCAAGATGGTGGTGATGACTTTCATTGCATTTTTGGCCATTTGAGTGGTTCTCCATATTTCTTGGAGAGCACTATTATTTTTTAGTAAGTGTCTGTTTTGGCACATGGCATCTCTCCTTGCCATTGAAATCTCCTTGGTGCAATCAATTTTTCATTTTAGATGCTTGGTTGATGCTTTTGTTAAGTGGTTGGAAATATTTTAATATTTACACTAAAGTCATAAAGTAATGTTTAAATGTTACTTTCGCCAAAAAAAAAATGTTTAAATGTTACTTTAGTGTTAAATATTATAAAGTGAAAAGGTTATAAAGTTTTTTTTTTTAAATAGAAGCAAGAGTACTTTTTCGGAAAAAAAGAAGAAGAAGCCAAAATGTGCTTTTTCGAAAAAGCAGCAAAAGAAAAAGCATTTTTTAAAAGCGGGGAAAAAGCTAAAAGCATTTTTTGAAAAAGTAGTGAAAAGTAAAAAGGTGCTTTTTGAAAAAGCAAAGAAAAAGCTATAAAAGGAGGCATGGGGTAGCTCATTGGGTTATGCAATTTTATGATAATGAAGTGTTTCTGAATTCATGTGAGAACCTTTGGGCTTTGAGGATGAAAGCCCTCAAGGTTGGCTTCAATTTCGGAGTTGCAAAACACTCTCTAGCTGGACATTGGAGTGGCTCCATTGCAAGGGTTACCGTTGAGCTTATTTGGTGATGGCTTTCCTTTCATTATCTTTTTTGGATTCGTATGATGTTTTCTAGATATGCTTTTGGTTGTATGTGATGATTTGCAGCATTGGGGAGAGCTTTTGCAGTGATATTTCAGACTTTGTGCACTTGTTGGTCTATACTTTTCCTAACCCAGTTGTACCACCTTTGTGCTCATGTTGTATGGAGGTCTAGAGAAATTTTTGTGGACATTGGTTATTCCTTTTTAGCAAATTGAGGTGCCACTTCTTGAAAGTTTCTAGAATTTTTAGTGAAGAACTAAATTTTATAGAGCTAGTTGCCCCTCTAGCAAGGTCGTACAATTTGGCATGATGGTGTTAGCTTGATGAGGCTATTTTTCATTCATATTTGGTTGCAAAATTTTCCTTCATTTGGATGCCTAGGCTTCACTAGGCTTGGATTGGCAATTCTATGGTGATTGGGGTTGCTTGGAATGAAGTTATGATCAATTTGTTCTTTTTTTTTCAGAGGTGTTTCAGAACTATCATTCATATCAGATATGAGATTGTTGTTCAGTCCATTTTTAGAATTTTTGGGGTCCTTGGTGAGGTATACATTGTTCATTAGTATCAAGAACTATTGTATTTTGGTGTTGGATATCACTTGGGTTGTCATTTTCATATATCTAACTCATTACAGCTATATTGTACTTTCAAAACATCATAGTATAATGAGCTCTCATTGTAAAACCTTTGGTAGTACCATCGGTGATTTGATTTTGTACTTATTTTCTACTTACCCCATTGAATAAGTGGTGCTCTCATTGAATAAGTGGTTGAGCTTTCTTGCATATATTTTCTAACCCCACTGAATAAGTGGCACTCTCTCTAAATAAGTGATTGAGCTTTCTTTACTTTTCTTGTTATACCTGCTGAATAAGTGGAGGATCTTTCTCTTGCTTGGTCGGCTTGTCGCCAAGGGCTTTCTTATTAGTTGTAGTTGCCTATTGAATAAGAAGAGGATTTCATTTCATGCTTGAAGATTTCATACTAACCCCACTAAACAAGTGGTTCATTTTAGTAGTGTAACATTGTAACCTTACCACCGTATGCTCTTGCCTTGCCCACATCGCGATCTGGGTGATCAAAAAGTGAAAGGGAGTTTACTTCAATTGGTTATCTTTGATTATTGGCTAACGCTAACAAGTTGTAAAGTTTTTGAAAAAAATTAAGGGTGGGTTATTACAGATATTTACATGGAAACTCTTACAGGAGAAAACTACGGAAGAATATTGCTTATATAAAAAATCTTCTTACAACTTTGTAGGCACCAACCTACTAGAGACGCCAATTCCCACAATTCATAGGCACCAACCCCCACAGTTAAGCACCAACTTAGCAAGGGACACCAATCTCTCCTTAAGGAAGGACCAACTTCCAAAACAAAACTAGGTTCCACCTTCTTGTATGTTGCACCTTCATCAGATGATGGACAATTAGATCTCTTGTTTGATACCACTCTTTTCTCTTGGATTTATCTTCCTTGAATGATCTCTAAATGTATCTTATTCATATTAGTGATTTACTTCATAATGATATCATTTATCTCCTTCACCAAATCTACATTATATTATTTTCATAAATTTGCATGTGATTCTATCTAAAAACAATTGCTTGTAAATCTTCCTTACATCTGCCTCACATCTACTTATAATTCTGCCTTAAATCTACATATATTTGATGTGACATTTCATACATTTCTTTCTCAAATTTGTATAAAATCCCCTTGTCAAATCTGCTCATTTATTCTTCATGGATCTGCTATTATACCCAAGACAAATTCTACTCACATGGACTAATTTCTCATGTTATCTTCTCACTTGTGTTTCAAATATATTCTCTTATTCTACCACAAAATCTGATCTTGAATTTTTGTAGATATATTTTCTAAATACACTGATTTCTCATTTGTTGTTTTACTCCCACTTATCTTTTTATTAATACCACTTGTATGCCTCTTCACCCAAGAGACATAACCCTTCACAAAGGAGATGTCTATTCTGCTTTAAATCTGATTATTACTCTTATGATTTCTCATTCACATATACCACTCACCCCCCATGGATTTGAATGATTTCACTTATATATCTTGTCTCCCATGAGACACAACATTTCTCATAAGTCACTGCCCTTCCAAATTAATCTTTATTTAATTTCAAACTATAACTTTAGTCATTTTATTTTTACTCCTGGGATTGTATGTTTTTGATACGGAAAAGCGGGTTATGAAGGGACCCCAAAACCCTTTACAAAGGAAAAAAGTTGCAAGAAAGACTAAACCAATAGAGCCCGCAACCCAAAAAGACCAAAATGTTGACAGCAGAAATTAACCAAGAAACCCGACAGCAACCATAAAGCAAAACATTAGCAACAATGTTGACCGAGCAAAAGAAATAACAAAGCTATAGCATTTTTTCCAGAACATTAACCAAGGCCAAATTTTCCTCAATGACCCCCTCATGCATCTCCATCACATCCTTGAGCTCTTCAAACGAGATGGTAGCTTGTTTCTTAGTTTTACTCCTCGTTCTCAAACATAGGCCAACATCCACATCCTTCTCCACAGTAGGAGAAAAATCCTCATTCTTCTCCAGTTGGTTCTTGGGATTAACATCCTCCATAGTCGTCTCAATATCACCCAACTCTAGGGGTTTACCAGTCCATTTCAAGGCTTTCTCATTCAAAATAGAGAGGCCCTTAGCAGTCGATTTCAAGGAATTATTGCTAATATTAACCATAGTCTTCAAATCATCAGACAACTTACTATTTTGTCCTCAATATTAACAAATCTCTCCTCAAAAGTCTTTTGGACTGCCAATTCTAGGCAAGTAATCCTCTCTTCATGAGTATTACCAAAACGATTAGCATTCGCAACAAGTTTATCAAGGATAACATTCATAGATTTAACCTTACCTTTAATCACCCATTCCTTTTGATTGCTATGCACCAAAGCCACACACACATCCTACCAATTCTTAAGTTGAACATTGAGCTCCTTAACTTTTGAGAATAGCCACTTAACCAGAGAAAGCAAGTTACGAGTACCATCCTCAGCCATTCTGCAAAACATGCCCATGTTGACCTCATCCCAATTGACTGGTGGGACAACATGAGAACTAACATTCTCAACTGGGACCTCCTGAGCCTCCTCTTTATCCTTCATTTCTTCCTCAACAAGGGAATCTTCCACTTCAATCACTTCAACTTTAACCTGACGCTTATCTGGAAAGTTCGCCAAATCCACCAGAATTTTCAGCCTCTCCACCTTCACAACACTCCCTTTAACCTACTCAGAGCCAATAGGAGAGACTTGGGTAACCTGAATAGGGTCAACCCCCTTAGGACACTCCGAACCCTCATTCCCCTAATCAATAACCTCCATAGGTTGCACAAACCCAAAGAGGCCTTTACCACCACCATGACCATCCTTCTGAATAGGGGAAACCTCCATATCACCCAACTTACTAGCACCCAGAGTAAGTTTAATATCAGAAGCAGGTGACTCCACAACTTTAGATGTTGGGAATAGGATGACATTTAATTGCAATCCTAAACATATTGCATGTATCTCCTAAGTCCTTGGAAAGTGTTCCCCAACACTAAGATTAGAAAGAAATTAAATTCAAATGAAATGAAAATGTAAATTGAAATTTATAATTATTCATAAATGATAGGAACATGTGGGGACGTCTAAGAAGAGCTCCTATAAGATAGGAGCACATGGGGCACCCACATGGAAGGTGGAACCCACCTTGCTTAAGTTAACTATTTGGAGGATTGATAACACTTCAGTAATGCATGTAAAGATCTTACAAGTTAGGGATTGATATTTACATGAGTGGAGTTCAGTTCAATTCAATTATGGTTCAGTTATCTTCAATTGCATGTAGTTAGTTTGAGTTGAATGGTAGTTGACTTCAGTTGACTTCAGTTGCATGACTAATGACTTCAATTGCATGACAGATAATAGGTGGATACTTATAGTTAAGTGGGGATGATCAATCATGCATAATGTTTGCATGAATTGGTGGAGTGATATGTTTCAGTTAACTAAGATTGACTTGGACCAACCTTGGGTGCCCAAGTTGGAATCTTTGAGTTAACACCTTTTGCATGAGAATATATTTACAAGGCTCAGTTAAGTGTTCAGTTTGGGGTGCCTAAATTGAGGAGACTTCAGTTTTGACTTCATGTTACAGTGTGGAACTTTACTTGCACAATTTAGGCATAGATTTTTTAGAGGAGCTTTATGCTCTTGTATTTGATAACTCTTATGAGTTTACATGCTCATTAATTGTCTATTTATTGCAGCAATTGCATCAAAGTTTATAGTAGGTTATCAAGTTGAGCTTGTGCATGTGTGAGGGTTTGAAGCATGGTATGGGATGTGTGGATTCATGCTTGGTCACATGGAATGCATGGATAGCTTGTGTTGCAAAAAGTGTATGAGATTTTTGTGCAGGTTGTGAAGAAGGATTGTTGAAGGAAAGGAAGCATATCAATCAAGGATTGATATAGTATTATTGTAATCTTGTTCTAAGGTTAAATAATACAAGTAATATTGATTCTGGTGGAGTTTTTTCCTGAAAGGGTTTCTCCATATATATGTTGTGTCACTTCTATCTTCTTGTCTCATTCTTCTACAATCTTCTGTCTCTTTCTACAATTGGTAAAATTGATCTAAATAGATTAATCATACACAAAGAATTGTGACAAAGAATACTTAATTAAATCTATAGTCACATAGGTTTACAAGTTTTAAGCTACAATTTCAGCTTCATTTTCAACATTAGACACCTCCACCTTCTTCTTTACAAAAATCTTATCTTTCCTAGGGCATTTTTTCTTCCACTTCGCACTCTTTTTCCCAGAGGGAACTACTGCTTCCTTTACCTCATTATCTATTTCATAGCCCTTTGACCAGGATTGAGAAGCCTCAAAGCCCTCCACAGAATCACTAACCTCCTTCAACAACTCCTCAAAGTCAGAATCATCATCCTCAGAATTTCCTTCCCACTTCGTCGTCGAATCACCAGTCTCATTTTCCAACCTTTTTACAGGTAGGAGTCTTAGGAGAAGCAAAGACTAACTTGAGCTTTATGTGTTCAAACATTAAATTCATAATGCCTTCATGGAGAATGGCCTTCTTGGAGTTCCTGCGATGATCCTCAATACTATTCTCCATCGACAGCAGAAGATAAAAAGGAAACGAAACCAGAGCATTGTCCTGAAAATGATTCAAAAGCATGAAATGATAGCTATAAATCACAGAAAACCTACCCTCCAAAGTGCAGAAATGCATTATGGCCAGAGCAATATCCCTCTATAGCGGCTTGAGAGACTTGCGAGCATACCCACCACTGCCAACCAACCTGAGCTTCTTCTTCTCATCATGTTTAAAGAATTTAGTAAGGGATTTCTTAGCCGCACCTCTGTCTCTATAAAATTTCCTTCTAGAGGAAGGAAGACGAGTCACCTCTGCAACAAAATCATCATTGACATTAAACTCCACACCTTTATAACGCAGAATCCTACTGCTCCACCCCTTAACAAAGACCTTCGTCGCTTCGGGGTTCAGACCTTGCAGCTTTAGAAAATAGGGGCTTACCCCACCCTTTTCCAAATGCTCCCACACAGTTTCATTAGTCTGAAACTCCTCATAAGAGCTCAACTCCACTCTACAACAAGCTCCACCCATGGCGGCATGCAACGAACAATACTCCACCAACACCTTAAATTTTTGCACATAAAAGATTAGGCAAACTAACCACAAAGCAATGCAAAAGAGACCCACAAAGCATGTGAGCCTACCATACGAAGTACCACCACATCTAAGCAGCTAGACCATAATATCACAGATAACGAGAAGGAAATTATGAGAAGAGTAGGTCCAAGACTCGACGTGCAAAAACCAACTCAAAACAAAATAAAAGAGCCTTTCCCCCATCTTTACAACCTTAATGACATGACACCTAGTCATTGTTAGAAATGAACTTAAGGTTAAGTGGCAAGGATTCAAAATCATCCCAATTATTATGATACACCACACCCAAATTAGCTAACCCATCAGCCAGCGAGTTAGCTTCCCTAAACACATGTGAAATTTTAACCTTATCAAATGAATTGATGATGGATAGCAAATCATTAATAAGATGGGAAATCAACCATGACGGTTGACTATTCAACAAAAGACACTTAATGATATTAAGAGAATCCTGTTCAAGCCAAAGTTTGGAGACCCCAAAAAAATTTGCCAAAACAAGGCCATGATAGGCTCCTGCTACTCTTGGGATTGTATGTTAATCCTTTATATTTTTATTTAAATGTTATCTCAAAGATAATTATTGTCTTGGCACCTTTTCAATTAACCTTAATCGTTTCCTTCACAAATTAAAACATTGCCTTCATTAGATCATTCCCTTCCTACATTGAATCATTGCATATCTCTTATTAATCATTTCCCTCATAAACTTTGTCTTGTCATAATTAATTATTGGTTTTTAAAAAATGGAATTGTTGCCTTATTGATATTTCTCTTTATTTAATTTTTGTCTTTTCTGCTTTTTGTCTTATTCATACTCTTGTCTTATATGAATTTTTTAAAAGCATTTGTTGCCCTTTATAATGTTGCACTTTACAATCTCTAATTTCACTTTTAAATCATTTTATTGAACTTGATATTATTTAATCCACAATTTCATATGTTGTCACAATAATTAAATATAAACTTGATCTTTAACATAAGTTGCTTCATCTTAACAAATGATAGGCCAAAACTGGGGTAAAGAATGAGAAAGATTTAATGTTTAATAATAAGATTCATCTTGGTCTAAGTGTCAATCCAAGGCATAAACTTGTAAAAGATTTGGCTATTTGCACAAGGGCAAGTAGTGAGGTGAGTGGGGATGAAAATGCATTCCTAAACTCAATCAAATGCCTAAGCTGAAAATCAGATTAATGTTTTTGTTTAGCTTTTGTGACAAGGACTATGATAGAAATAACAATAGTAATGATTCTGGAAATTAAACTCACAACTGTAAATAATATGAACAATCATTAACAAAGATAATCATTAGATCCCACAATTAAATCATAAGCAATAAATAGTAAAAAATAAATAGATACAAACAAAACTAGAAATAAACACACTATTGGAAATAAACATACGGTTGGAAATAAACATGCTTACTATGAAAGCTACAAAAACTACCAAGCATTCCAAGAAGGGGACACCCTTCCTCCTCTGGTGCTGAAATAAAAAAAATTTACGCTAGTTTAGTGAAGATGTTTTATTTAGCAAAAATAATACAAAGTCTACATCTCCTTTTCTTATCACATAGTTCATATTTATAATAAATATATGTGCAAGTTGTTTCCTATTTTTATGCCACTTTGCTATTATTTTATGACTCATATTTAGTTGTTTTATTTGTTGAAACAACCCACCCTAAAATGTAGGAGCTTGTTTAGCTCATGGTTACAATCAAATAAAATAGAATATTATTTTTAATGTGAGGACATTGTCCTCCATAAAATTAAAACTAAATAATAATTAGTTATAACTAAATAACCAAAGTATTTTATGAGAAAATAATTTTATGGTCGGAATTATTTGCTAATATGTGTACCCATGGGTGACAGGAAGGCAACATGAAGGCTATATTCTTCTTTTTCAATCAGCATGTTGCATGATATTTTTTCCTAACATAATGGAAGCAAATACTGGTAAATACAATCAAATAATTATTATTCACTTATTTTATCTAAAAATTAAATAAGTATTACTTATTTATATTTAACCATATGTAGCAAAAGATGGTAAAATGGTATGATAATGTATGGAAATGGAATATGAAAATGGGTTAAATAGTATAGGAAAAAGCTAAAATATGGTATAAAATGGAGCGTGAATGGCTCTCATCAACAACGGTAGTTGTTGATCCTTTATTATAAATTATTGTCTACATAATAATTAGATGCTTTTTTTCATAAATATATTTTCTACCTTATAAAGGATTTACTACACTTATACTATAATCCTTAGTTGCTAAACCTTATGCTCATTAATCACTGTTAAACATTGCTACTTGATCTCTTAGACTCACATCAGATCTTGGTCTTTCATTTGAATCAAGTTGAGCCTTACATCACCTAAGACTTCTAGTCTTTCCACTTTAGAACCAGATTAACAACATCCATGCTCTTGAACAAATGTAATATATTTTCCATACTTGTTCATGATTACTTATAACCTGAACATCTTCAACACAAGACACGTAGGTGCAATTTCAAATAGTAGCTAATATAGTTCCTCATCCAAGTGGAAGATTCCCAATAAGTATAGTCCTTGTATCATAGACATGAATGATGTCCATCTGTAGTTATATTTTAAGAATAAGCTTGACTTATTTCAAGAATCAGTCTTCATAAGAATACTTCCCATTAACTATAAGTTCTTGCTCCACTCACTCCACAATCTTATACATAATCTTGATGACATTTTGGCACTACATACTTGGATCTCATCTTTGGCATCAATGACAAAACTCTAACAATATCGTCCATACATCAATGATATTACGCTTAGACAATGAAACACTTTTTGACATCAATGACAACATTTTTAATAATCTCGCCTATTTATCAATGATAACAATAATGAATACCTTCTTGACATCAATGAAAAAAATTCCAACAAACATTTGTTTCCTTGGATAAAAATAAAGCTCCATCTGCAAGGTTGGTAGTCACATCTCTATCATGGATCATGTGCAGGTATGTTGATTTTATCTCCTCCGTTGTGTTGTTAATCATTTGCAAATCAGCAAGGGATACAATATGTTCATATTGATTTATTTTTGAATTTTGGATGTAATTCTCAACAAGAATTTTCGTGTCATCCAATTTGGATAAATTTTGTACTTCAATTTCAACTAACACCAATAATTTATTCTTCCAACTTCCCTCAAGACCATGCAAGTTTAGTGAATTTTCATTATGATGCATATAAAAATAAAAATTTACTTCATACCTTTCAAAAAAGTCTCCATGGCTGCCCCAAGTCTCAAGTGCCTCTCCTTCAAAGCTTTTCACATCTTCATCACTAGGCTTCCGATCAAAATCAACTCCATGCATTGAATTTTCTAATTTTTCTACAAGATCATGCCTTTCAAAACAACTCCCACTATTGCATCCTCTTTGCATTCTTTATGCTCTAAGCTTAGGACAACACTTTGGTCAAAAGAAAATTCATCCCAAACTAGTTTTTCATCATATTTTGGTGCTAAAATACCTGGATCCCATGGATCTATGAGCTAATGTTTTCTATCTAAAAGAGTATGCTCATTGTGTACCTCATGAGTAGTTGATTTCTTGAACAAATCACTCTCCAAATCAAAAGGACTGAAACTATCATGAACACTCTGCTCCATAGGCTCTGTTTGGAAATCAAACCAATAACCATATGAACTATCATCAAAACAGTGAGATAAGAAACCATCATCATAGGCTGATTTGGAGACTTCAACATATTCTCCTTCAACATGCTCTTCTTTTGAAAGTGCATTAATGATCTCAACATTGTCATCATTTGCATCTACTCCACTAGAGTCGTTAGGGAACTTGATAGTCATAGAAATCACATTGGATTGATTTAAACTTGCAACCAAGGTTGTTTTGTTTTTTCCCTCATGCACAATCTTATCAATAGTAGTTGCATGCATGCCTAAGAGGTCATTTTGGGGCTCTGTCATACATTTCTCATGTGATAAGGCATCTTCTCCATCAGAAATTTTTTTTTGATATGAATTCCTCTTCTTCCTCACACTCCTCATTGGCTAAGAAAGATTTTAGTTTCTTTGAGCACATTATTTGAAAACATTGTTAACCAATGCATATGCAGCTGGAGTAGTAACCTAATCTTTCCTAAAAAAACCAATAACATTGATAAGATGGGTTGGGAGATAGCATCACTTTCATTAATAATTGAGGCCATAATGATTTTCATGCAAGCATAAATAGTTTCTTCATGATCCTCACTAATAGCCACTATGAAATGATGAAACATTTGAAGAATAAGATCATCAAAATCTAAATCAATCAAAAGAACACATGATCATACCAAAAAAGGGCTTCTAACATCTAACCCATGAAAGCTTTCAATAATCAGTTGTAGTATCTCCTTCATTAAATTCCATAATTGTAGAGTGCTTTAGGAGCTAAAATTCTCATAATTTCACTAAGACAAGTGGCGACTACAAGTCTCACGTCTTTATTTAAATTCCTCATAATATGGGGTTGGACTAATGCAATCAATGGTCCCTTCATTTCCCATTTCAAAACCTCAAAATCTGGTTTTCCCAATTTTGACAAACACATTTCCATTTCTTCCAACCTGTTAAGAAGAACATTCTTTGACTGATATCGAGTCTCAAGTTGTTTTCCCAATGCATAAAGCATACTACTCACATCCATTACTTTCGATGAAGGTTCAAACTTAATAAGTCTGAATGATTTTATGAAATGATCTATTAAAGGACTCTTTTCCCTATTGGCCATCTCTTGTCACAGATAAGCTGGCAAGTTCTTCGGCTCTGATACCACTATAAGAACCCTAGTTAAACTTATGCTAGAATTTTTCACGCCTTTCCATAACTCAGTCAATGGGAGTTTGGTCAAATAGTTTGCAAGTTTACTCTGAAGAGTTTTCGTTTTAATGGTTTGGTTTAATACAATCATAACTCCAAACTCACATACAAAGATTCATATCATTTTGACAATAATGAACTGATGATATTAAACTGAAATAGAGAGTTACTCTGCTATTACTCAATCTAAAAAAATATAACATATTCTTTGATTGTTATTCATGAAAATTAATGAAATATAGCATTCCAAATAGCTGCAAGTACTAGACTCATGACTACATGTCCTGAATATTATAGGTCTGTAGGTCTGTCACAGAGATTGCAAGGTCTGATTTAACACCTGTAGCTAATCTTATCAATAGATAACGCTCACCAACCCTCAAATTTGACCTATGAGTTGATTATTACAAGTTTATAGGTCTGTCACAGAAATTTACAAGGTTTGATTTAACACTTTTAGCTAATCTTATTAGCAAATAACACTCACCGAACTCTCCAGCAGTATCATGGATACTCTCGAATGTTACCAACACCTTACAAATCATGCCCTACACTATTGAACTCCAAATTGGAGTCAATGGAGAGATTAAATAAGGTATGAAAATTATTGCTCACAGCTGCTACAGTCCTAATAGTCACATAGACTAAATACTAAGTCTGTAAACGGACTGTCATAGTCCCTAACAAGTAATAACTATGTTATAGCCATGCATAATGCTCCAAAAATCTTTCAGATGCTTCCCACTTACTCAGAAACTTCCAGCTCTTTCAAAAATACTGAGAAAGGATAGCAGTAAGTAAATACAAGCCTAATATTCAATTACCAACCATTTCCACATGAAACAAGGCGTTGGAAAGGCAAGGCAGCTAGCAAAACATCAACCCAGCACTCCGCACAAGCCTGAAACTCATCTCCATATTACTAGCATAGATATCTGACCTCTAGGCGTCCTTTTTTCCAGCCCTAAGACTCCTCCAATATGCAGTGTTTCCTTCCCTAAAGTTTCATGCCTAACTCCATCAACACCTCAAAATGGTATGACCCTCTTTAAAACTAATATTAGTCTGAAAACTCCTTCACAAACATCCTAACAGGGGCGCCTAATATCAGAGAACACATTGAAACCACTTTCAATCTCTTTCACGCTTTGGAAACCTTTTCCCAAGAATTTTATGGAGCTTCGACCTGTCATAGCAAGGAGTACGACCAGTCCTGGAAACTCCCTTAAAACACTTCCAAACACACCAAAAAAATCTACAAAAACTTCACAAAATAAACTCCATTCGCACCTGCAATTTTTTCTGCTCAAATTGTGACTCTGAATGAATCACAGAGTATTAATCAAGGAGGATCTCTCACCACTGTGATTAATTTTTCCAGGAGGGGTTTCATTGAGATGAACCAAGTTCAATCCCACAGAACTACCAAGAGTTTTAGGAGGAAATCAAATAATTTGCATAATCCAAATGAACTCACAAAACCTCCTTATATAACTTTCTAAAGATACAATTTAAAATTCACTTTTTAATTAAAAGCTTCTTTTTGCTCCAAAAGACCTTTTTATCAAAATAATGATAATATTTGATGACCAAGGTCTCAAGTTTTATGCATTCATGATTTAAAAAATTGCATCCTCTTTCTGACGAGATGCCCATTAAATTATTTTAATAAAATTAAGCAACTTTAATAAAATAATTAAATTAAAAACCAATAATACACCCAAGTTGTAGAAACTCTCGAAAAACATTAGAATCAAAAGCTGATTATATTGGAATGATATTGATAATGAGTAACAAAAATCAAGCCTGACCGAGTGACTTACTATAAATAGACGCTCTCTCCAAGAATCTTGGAGAACCCACCAAAAGTCAGAATTCACTTTGAAAAGTGACATATTAGTCCTCTAAACCAAATGAGCTCATTGCCAACATCAAACATCCTTTCAGGCAAGGCTAATGGTCACTGAGAAAGTTGAAGCCAACTACAATAATGAAGTGATTGAAAATGGGCACATTACAATGTTCCTTCAACACCTTTAGATTCTATGTAGTTTGTGTCTTCTTTAGTTAGACATCATTCTTCTTGATGGATAGTGGAGTAATTGAAGTGATGGTAGAGGATTGTACTCCAATCTAAGGATTTGGAAAATGGTATCCTGACTTATTGTTCAAAGAAGAAAGAGATGTCTTCCTAAACATGGTTTTATTTCTAATGCGCATATTTTGGGTGTGTGTGTTGCCAAGTGGGGACCAAGTGTTGTTTATCTAGTTGGTTGTTTTTGTGGGGTGTTGTTGTAATGGGGCAACTCGACTGCAACTTTTTTGTTGTCTTTCTTTCATGCTAGCTTATGTTTGTTGTAAAGGGTTCTAGAGTCCCTTCAAAACCTTTTTTACCCATATGAAAAAAACATGCTATTTAATCTCATTTTTTGGATTGCCCTATTGGATTAATGATTAAGATTATCTTTCCTCTTTTGACAATTTATAAATATAGGGTGGTCCCTCTTTGTAAAGGATCTTTTGGTATGTTAATCAATATAGTCTATGTAATTGTTGCTTACCAGCTTAGCTTAGAGAGTGTCTTTGTCCTGTTGTTTTACATATAATGGTTGTTTGTTTATAGCCCTCAATCAAAAGTGGGTTGAACTAGCTTTAATAATAGTCATGTTTCAAATATATAGATGGTTAAACATCATAGAGATCCAATTAATCTATTGTTTTGATGCATCACCTCTTTTTATTTTTATTTCTCTACAACCCTTTGCCTCCTAACCCTTTTTCTTTGCAATTTTTAACTTAGATAAGAATTGACATCTTTGAAGGTAGCTTGCACATTTGAGCTTTGTGTGTGGGCATGCAAAACTATTGCTCCAAAATTGACATATCCAATGTTTTAATCAGTGTTATTTTGGAGCAGCATTGTTTGGCATGCATGGTGTGACTTTGTTATTGAAGCTCTCACGAATTTCTATTTTCTTGGGCCTCCATTTTGTAAGGAACCCATTAAACAATTTTGCAATATCTCAAAATTTTGAGTGGAAATTATGAGAAATCTATTTTTAAAAGTAAATTTTACACATGTTGCACTAGTTTACTATGGTTTTTGGTGAGGAAATCATAGTTATTTACTTTATTGGATTATTTCTATTCATCTAGTGACTATGTTGTTGAACCTAGAATCTCAGAAGGGCCTTGTGTTTTTCTAGTATTTTGTAGACCTATATGTTGCAACAACAATTGGTCTTCATCTAGATGTTTTGTGTTCTACTCGCATACAACACCATGCATAATATCAATGTGCCTCTGTATGTTGTCATGTTTTCCAAATGGAGTATTCGTCTAATCTTGCTTGTGGCCATTTTGTAGATGGTGTTACAAATAATATTTAGAGGTAGAGTGCATCAAAAAATATGTCAAGGAGGTTATGTTTGTGGAGATAGAAGACTAAGAGATGTGTTAAAGGATATAAAAAGAGACTATAAATATGGGGCATACCACCATCAAAAGAGATATAAAGTGAAAATGGAGATCTATGGCCGCTTTATTTCTATTGCAAATCCTTACTTGTAATTGTTGCACTCTTTTTCATCCACATCTCTTATAGAAGATTTTTTTTCTACTTCATGCTCAATCAACCAATTATGTATGAAGAGGAATTTCATTTTGAGGAAGAGGTCCCTAGAACGTGTGGTTGGAGATTCTTCTCCTCAAATGTAACAAGAAACAAGAACAAGCCACTACCTCCTTGTGAGAATTTTGTATGGCCTAACATCTTTGAAGATGCACTCGTGGAGGACATTGTTGAAGAGGAAGAAGGATGCACTTGTTGGTGTTTTTTCTCGCTGAACCTTGAAAATATTTTAAAGGATAGCCAGTCCTTATGCTCAAGAACTTCAAGATTAGTGGCCAATGAACGGGAGATGGATTTTATAATTTTCTCCCCTGCACTTCGGACTCTGCAAAACCTAGGAGGATGGTCCTATATGACATTGGACCTATGATGCAAAATAGTGTAAAGTAGATAAAATTCATACAATACAACAAGCATATGTATGGTTGTCTCCAATAAGAGTACACCCCTTGTTCTCATTCCACTACAGGAAAGAAGTTAAGAGAAAAAATAAACATAAAACTAAAGTGTTAAAAGGTTGTTTGAATTTAAAGATTGTCTATGAGGTTGGGGAAAGATAGTTGTGCAAGACTATTTCCTACCTTGGGCTACGAAGTCACGTATCATGCACATAATATCATAATACTATAACAAAATCTTGATGACCTTCAAACTTCTACCACATTATGACATAAAGATCTGCTTAAGCCTATCATGAAATCATACATAGTAATCCATCTGAAAATACAATACCCTCATTACCTACTTGCAAGCATTTACACCACTCCTTGAATGGAAAGCAAACAAACAGACAACTCAAATGAAAAATGTGTTTGAAGAACTTCAATAACTTTGTTATTTCAATTCAAGAGGTATTACATCCCAGACATGGAGATAATCACATAACATTATGCATTCATATCTATGCATTCAAGTTACAAAAGCATTACAATATATGGACTTACAACACATGGACCTTTACCCATAGCATTCAACAATTACAGTACATAGCCTCTTTCATGGCCAAAACATAAAGCTAAGAACCTTCCCAGAAATTAGAACCACGTACATTTGGCTGTGAATTCCTTCTTATAGAAACAAAGGAGGAAAACAAGCCTCAAGCCAGAATGCACACATGTCACACCTTCATTTGACCGTTACAAAACATATTCCCCAATGTAGTTACATTTACAATACAAGGGAGGAAAAATTCACATAGGAAAAAATTGCTTGTATTTGTCGATGAAGATTTTTTCCCACCTTCCAAAAGGCATCAATGGGTCGTTGCAGATACTCCCTTTATGAGCAATGACATTCATTCCACACACTCTAGGCCCCAAATTCGAACCTCAAACTCTAGCCATTGATCCAGCAATGAGATGGTCCGATGAACGGCTCAACTTGAGTCAATCAAGTATGAAAATTTGATTGTAGAGGACTCCTCGCTGCTGAAAAATCAAATTACACCATGTGGAAACACATCCACTTCACCTCGCGAACTCCACAATTTCCTCAAGCTTCAAAGATGTTCATGCGTCAGTCGCTCGCCTACCAACTAAGTGATGAGAAATGTTGGTGGGTCCCCCGCGGCTAGCGGGGGATGGTTCAGATTAACCCACAACATTCCATCATAGTCATTAATCGATTTTGATCTTTAGAACATCATCGACAATTGGCCACGATCCACGTGCTTTCTCTTTTTGCTTTCATCGATGACCTTTTGATGTTGCCACGTGCCCCTTTTGCCTTTATCACTTCTTATTTGGACCATCACTCGTCGCCAATCCACCCATAGCTTGACCAAATGAAAGAATGATGTGTAGAGTAGGGGAGAAGAGCCAGTAGCTACCACCCATTGAATAACCGCCACCTCCATGCTCACTCCACCCCCAAAAAAAAATTAACTTTGATCCACTAAAAAACTTTTTATTAACAAATAGAAAATTACAACAACACCAATAGAAAATTACAACAACACCAATAGCTGCTCATAACAGAATGAGTCACTCACCAATCAAAGTACATAGCTAAACATGCCTTTGCATTTATAAAAGAAGTCCACTAGCACATAAAAAGGCCCATTTACAATTTCATTTAAATCATTTACTTTTTACAATTACCCCCACTTGCAAATGTTTGTCCCTCACTACATTTTATATTTACAAGTATACATGCACAGCTACTGGTGCTTTAGATGACATAATCACAATCTCCTTTGCACAGCCTTTCACACACTCCCTGGCAGCTATATGTATTTATTTCATTTCCTGTAGGTACCTGCACAATTAAATATAGGTGTAAGGCTCTCCAATTAAACATCAAATCCAAATGTAATGCAGAATTCAGTCATATCATCTTTAAAAACCTACGTAACTTGCAGCTTCAAATTCAAATGCTCAAACAAATTCAAATTTCAAACACAACAACCAAATTGAATGCATTCAATTGTCAGATTTGAATTCCTAAATAAGAGGGGGAAAGTAGCCAGCAGCATTCAAAATTGCATGTTATTCCCAGCAAAGTTGAAAGCAACGACAAAGATTTTATGCACATTCCTCTGCACATTCCTCTGATATCCAAAGTCTCAGGTATGTACTTATAGTTATTTTCATTTATGCAGTGTCTTCTTACTTTATACATTCTACCATTTGTTAAAAAATTTCTACTTTCCATTGCACATACAATAGGCTAGCATACATATATTTGTCATTTTACATTACGTGTCTCTTGTTCATTCAACAAATCGATGTATATGTGTGTTTCCTTTGCCTATCCATTGAAAATGCAAACTATGGTACCTATATTTATATTTGTGTGTTTTTGCTCATTTGTCATTTACTTCAGTGTTTATATCAGGGTTTATAGTTGTTATTTATTTTTTCTTATATGTGTACCTATACGTCTATTACTCTGTTTAAATACGTTTCATTTGGCTGTCCAATACAATAGCCTAGCATTTGTTTATATTTTTCTACTTCCCATTGCACATACAGCAGGCTACCATACATATATTTGTCATTTTACATTATGTGTCTCTTGTTCATTCAGCAAATCGATGTATATGTCTATCCTTTGCCTATCCTTTTAAAATGCAAACAATGGTACTGGTTAATCATTTTCTTCTGCATCTTTCACGACCCATGAAGGATTTATTCGATGATTGAAAAATTATTACTGCTTGTTTATGAAATAAATCATTCCTCTTACACTCCTTTTCCCACATTGAAGTTATGTATGTATGTATGTATGTATGCAGCTTCATACATACATACATATATATATATATGTATGTATGTATGCAGATACATACATACATATATACATATGTACATATGTATGTATGTATCTGCATACATACATACATACATACCCTAAAAAAAAGTGAATTTGGTTTTCTTTTGTGCTTAAATTATTAAATACGACCTGGTAAAGTCGATTGTCTCATGATTTTGTCTCCAGAAATGATCAGGAATTTCGTGGGTTTGAACACATGTCTATAAAAAACCCAGGTCACTTTGGGCATAAATCGACAAACCCATTAAAAATAAATATGTTTTTGTCAAAACCCTTGCATGGTTTTTTCCAAATTCGTGTGCTTAATGAATTAATCTCATGAAACCCTTGCCTGGAATATTCTGCATCTATCTCAAAACGCACTTCTGTATTCCTACCAGTGAGGAATTATTATTATGAAACCCTTGGTTAATTTCTTCTGCTCTTTTTTCAAAACCCAAGTCTATACAATGTGCTTTGAACATTGATATATATACATACATATATCTATGTATATATAGATATATATATGTATATGTACAGATATATGCATACATGTAACTATGTAATTATATGTATCCACAGATACATGTATACATATATTTATACAAATACATATAAATACATCTATATCTACATATATATGTAAACCCAAATTAAATGATGCAAAAGAATGGGATACCCAACAAAAAAAACATTAGTCATATGCTTTAATCGGACCCTAATTGGGGTGTAATGTGTTTGGTGTCTGGTGCTTTAGTAAGGAGATTAATATGTAGGAGTGATTTTTAATGGGCACCAAAATGATTTTATAAGGTGCTAACCTGAATTTGACCCATTGACTTTTGAGCAGATTTGAATGATAAAATAGATCTGTTTTATATTTTGCAAAGTTTATACTGTGTTTTGTATTTATATCTGTGTTTTGCAATGTTTATACATTGTTTTTCTGACACTTGATCACTTACAATGTACAAGATCATTGACAATCATGGCACCAAGGCACAAGAGGAAAAGATCGGGTGTGAGGCGCTTGAATAGAGTACCTCATGTAGTGACATTCAATGTTCCAAATGTTGATGAAGAGCCAGCAGTGAACATGGACGAGGAAGTTATTTCTGAAAATGTAGAACAGACCAATGAAAATGATGGTTTTGAACCTGCTGTTCATAATACTGACGTAGAAATGGAACCGCCATCTGCTGACCAAGTGACAACCCCAGATCATAGCATGAAAAGTTGGTCTATGGATGACATGGAAAAAGCCATTGCAGATGTTGAAGACCATCGAATGACAATCAGAGGTTCAGCGATCAAATGGGGAATCTCGCCTAGCAGTTTGCGGTCATGGCTCAATGGTGTGACATCCACAAAAAAGAGGGGGCCACCAACAATCCTGACTGACGAAGAAGAAGCTGAAATTGTGCAATGGTGTAAAGATATGGCTAATATTGGCCATGGCCTTCAAGTGTCACAGCTTAAGTCAACGGTGGCCCACATGGTTGGAGTGAGGCCTAACCCATTCACAAATGGGATACCAGGGAGGTCATGGTGGGTTGGATTTCGTCAAAGGCATCCTGATCTGACAATTCGAACACCCGAAGGAGTGGACACAGATCGAGCTATAATGTTGCGGCCCGAAATAGTTTCTTCATTCTATGATAACTTGGAGGAGTTGTACAACAAACTTAATTATGGGCCCAACAACATATGGAACTGTGATGAAACAGGTGTGCAAGCTGGCAGAAATTGTGCAATGAGAGTTATTGCAAAAATAGGGATGAAATGTGTTCCACAATTAATTGCTAAAAGCAGAGAATGGATCACTGTTCTAGCTTGTGTTAGTGCAGCAGGTCAAGCTATACCTGGTTACTATTTGTTCAAGTCCAAAAGGAACATTAAAAACTATATTGTTAACTGTGAGCCAAGGGCATGCATGGCAATCCAAGAGCATGCTTGGATGACCAAAGAATTATTTGTGGCATGGTTAAAACACTTCGCAAAAAATGTCCCAGGAGGTGTGTCACCAACCAACAGAAAGCTTCTAATCTTTGACGGTCATGGCAGCCATGTGGCATTCAAAACGGTTGAAGTAGCAAAGGCTATGGGAATAGATTTGCTCACACTTCCAGCACATTGCAGTCACAAATTGCAGCCCCTTGATGTTAGTGTGTTCTCACCATTTAAGAACTACTTCAAACAGCAAAGGACTATATGGCTCTCTGCAAATCCTCAACTTGACATTGGAAGGGAAGAGTTGGCAACACTTGCCAGCAAAGCTTTTGCACAAGCTTTGACTCCTAATAACATTGCAAGTGGTTTTAGAAAAATAGGAATTTGGCCATTAGATCGACATGCACTTGACTTGGATATGGGGCCAAGCCAAGCTTTTGTGGTTGAAGAGGAAGGAACGACATTGGGAGCAGAAACTGAGGGTGATACAGCTGATGAAGAGGCACAGTTCATGGCAGCTGAGACTTGTTTGAGGATAGCAGGTTGGAATGAGGAACAGATTGGACAGTTTGTGGATACCTTTTCTGCAAACATTCCCCCAAATCCAGAAAACATTGAGGCAACAGAAATTCAACAAGAACCAGCAGTTCGATCATCTAATCAGGCAGCTGAAAATGAAGAGAGTCTGAATCTGCCATCTGAATTTCAAGATGCAGCTTTGAACCTAGGGGTGCATCTCAATTTCACTCAAGTGGATGAAGGGTTGTCCATGCCATCACCACCGAATGTTGATCCTGAAGATGTCATCCATTACTTCACAACTGGGAGAAATTGGGAGGCTGAAAATGATGAAGAGGATGGACTCGATGGTAATGACTCAAGTGATGAAGAGGTTGACTATGTGCCATGCACACAAGTCAATGATCAGCAATCAGCAGGCAACAAAAGCACTTTTTTGCAACTCCTAATGCAACGAGTGCGCCAATCATCTAACAGAGGTCGCAATGGGGTCCTACGCCTTAGTAGGCAGTCTCAAATTTTGGCATCGGATGATTTCTTCAATTTGCTGAATGAACAAGAGGCACAGAAGCAAAGAAACCAAGAATTGCAACAAAGGAAAAGGGAGCAAATGGCTGAAAGGAAGGCAGAAAGAGAAGCAATCCTTGCACAGAGGGAGGCAAATAGATTGGAGCGTGCTGAAAAAAACAAAAAATTGCAGAGGAGAAACTGAGGCAGCGACATGAAAAGGAGCTTCAAAGGGAGCAAGCAAAGATTGCTAGACAGTTGAAGGAAAACCAAAAGCAGGCGGAAAGAGCAGAAAGAAACAGAAGTAAGAGTACTCCTACAACTCCTCTTCCAAGTCAACATCCAATTTTAAGGGACATGATTAACATTTTGTCTCCAGCCTTTGCAGCTCTTAGCAGCCTACAAAATGGGTCTTCTGAAGGCTGCTCTCCACAGTTACAGCTAACTCCAGAGGCAAATCATGCATTGCTTGCTTGTATAGCAAGTGCCATACAGAACAATCCGCAGTCCTCAACATCTTCTCCAGTTGACGCGGAGTCAGTTGACCCCCAAGGACACACCACTTCATAATCAGATCTGTGGATGTCTGATTAGGATTTTTTGTTGTCAACTTTTTGACCTCGAAGTGTGCTAGAGTGTTTTTTGTAAAACTGAATGCTAGTCTATTGTATTGGACAGTCAAAGGATACTAGTTTGTTGTATTGGATAGCATTTGGATACTAGTGTCTAATTTTGTAGAACTAAATGGTAGTCTGTTCTCAACTTATCTAATTCGATGTGTTCCAATGTGTTTTTTGTATATATGAAGACTCCTTGTCTTCTTTCCAAGTTAATGATCTATGCTTTTGTGATTCGAAATCAGTTTTGTGTTTGTTGTATTCATCTATCATTGATGTGATTTAAAAATATGACTCACTAGTCTATTCAAGTTCTATGTTTTCTAAATAATGCATTTGGTAAAGGTTGAAAACATTATAATTCAAACTTTGTATTTTTCCTGACATCAAACTTCTTGAAAATTGAAACTTAATAATTCAATAAGTTTCTATGTATTTTCTCACATCAATTTATTTTGAAAATTCTAACTTCACATATGTGTTTGTTTGTTGCATAGATATATATATATATAATATAACTATACATCTATATGTAAGTTTACAATGAATAAGTAAATCCCACCATAAATCAAATCCCATTGTTCAGGTTCATGAATGAACATCATCAGAAAAAAGAACATCATAAATGAACACAATGTCTAGCAGGTCACAGCCAAGGTAAACTCTTGAAAGACTTGACCTGAAATGTCATCATGCAAATTGACTTGCTCTTTACAACCTCCCTAGTTGTGTATACATGCATACATATATATAATATATATATATATATATATGTATGTACGTATATACATACATACATACATACATACATACATACATATGTATACACAACTAAGTATATGCATACATATAACTATACATCTATATGCAACATATCCATAAATTAATCTATTTGAAATTATAAATTTTTGAACACATACACTTGGAAATTAATTTAATTGTAAATTGTAAATGTAAGTTTACAATGAATAATAAAAATGAACATTATAAATGAACACAATGTCTATCGGGTCACAGCCAAAGTAAAGTCTTGAAAGACTTTACCTGATATGTAATCTTACAAATTGACATGGTCTTCACAACCTCCTAGCCATTTGACATGCCTGCCACAACAAACAAATATAATACAACAAACAAACATGGACAATAGTTATTGAAATAAATAAAAAGATATACTAGTTAGTAAAAAATATAGAACAATAATTGAAACTTAGAACAATTTGAACAAAAAATCCTTAATTATTTGGTGTGTTGATAAACACAATTACCAAACTGCCCACCATGAACATCGTTACACCACCTCTCCTTGTTCTCCCATGCCTGCAAGAAAAGATTTACAACCACGGGTAGTCACAACCGAGGCTAGTAACATACAAACATCATATGACCTTTGAAATAATGCATGTACAACAACACATAATTAATCAAGTTCAATTGCTGAATGTGGCTGCTATCCCTCTTATTTAGAAATTTGAATCTGACAATTGAATGCATTCAATTTGATTGTTGTGTTTCAAATATGAATTTGTTATAGCATTTGAATTTGTAGCTGCCAGTTACGTAGGTTTTTAGAGATGATATGACTGAATTCTGCACTATATTTGGATTGGATGTTCATTTGGGAAGCCTTATATATCTGTGATTTTTTGCAGGTTTGCATGCATGCATACAGTCATACAAACATACGCATACATGCAAACATTCATAGAAACATAAGCATACATGCATGTATTCATATAAACATATACATACATATAAATTGTAGAAAATCAGTAATATACATTGCAAAGCAGAAAAAACACCTAAATGTGTCACTTTTAACATCTAATTAAAACTCTTTTATCATTCAAATCCGCTCAAAAGTGAATGGGTCTAATTCACGTTAGCACCTTATAGAATCATTTTGGCGCCCATTAAAATCACTCCTACATATTAATCTCCTTACTAAAGCACGGACACCAAACACATTACACCCCAATTAATCTTCATTTGGGGTCCGATTGATGCATATGACTAATGTTTTTTTGTGGGTATCCCATCCTATTCATTCGCTTTACCACGCGCTGTCTTTGTAGCTGCATACATACATACATACATACATACACACACATATATATGTATCTATATATGTATGTATGTGCATACATACATACATACATACATACATATATGACATACATACATGTATCTATGCACATACATACATACACACATACATATATGTATGTATGTATGTATGTGCATACATACATGCATACATACTAGTATGCATACATACATGTGATACAGGCATGTATGCATGTATGTGCATACATACATGCATACATATATATGCATGTATGTATGTATGTGCATACATACATGCATACATACATGCATATATATATATATGTACATTATTACATACACACATACATATATGTATATATGTATCTATGTACATACATACATATATACATATATGTATGTGTGGGAGTGCATGTGCACAAGA
Source organism: Sequoia sempervirens (assembly GCA_007258455.2). Lineage (NCBI taxonomy): Eukaryota > Viridiplantae > Streptophyta > Pinopsida > Cupressales > Cupressaceae > Sequoia > Sequoia sempervirens. Next base: position 58,018 of record VDFB02340251.1, on the reverse strand, counting down.
CAAGACAAACATGCATGTATGTATGTATGTATGTATGCATGTACATACATACATATATACATATATGTATAAATGTATGTATGTATGTATGTGCATACACACATAGATACATGCATACATATATACAACACATGGCGAAAAAGAGTGTAAGAGGAATGATTTATTTCATAAACAAGCAGTAATAATTTTGACATCATCGAATAAACCCTTAATGGGTCATGAAAATGCAGAAGAAAATGAATAACCAGTACCATTGTTTGCATTTTGAAAGGAGAGGCAAAGGATACACACATATACATCGATTTGTTGAATGAACAAGAGACATGAAATGTAAAATGACAAATATATGTATGCGAGCCTGCTGTATGTGCAATGGAAAGTAGAAAAATATAAACAAATGTTAGAATGTATAAAGTAAGAAGACACTGCATAAATGAAAATAACTATAAGTAATTCCACCGATAATTTGGGATATTAGAGGAACAAAAGCAGAGGGCTTGTCGCTGCTTCAATACATACATACATATATACATGTATGTATGTGTATGTGCACATACATACATACATATACATACATACATACATACATTTTGTAATATGAAAGATGCAGAAGAAAATGATTAACCAGTACCATTGTTTGCATATTCAAAGGAGAAAGATGTTAGATGTTACCTGAGGCCTGCTGTATGTGCAATGGAAAGTATGGTATGTATGGTTTCGATAATAATATATACATACATACATGTATATATGTATATGTATGTGTACATACATACATGTATGTATGTGTACGATGTTACATGTATGTATGTACATTATTACGTATTAATACATATATACACATGTAATATATATATGTATGTATGTAGCATACGCTGGCTACATACATGTATGCATGTATGTATGTATATATTATTATATACAGACATATACATGTATAAGGTATTACTACGCATATACATATATACACATGTATATATGTATTGTTCGTGGAGGCATACACATACATAGATATATACACATGGCCGCATTATACATATACACACATACGTATTGGCTACATGTATGTATATATGTATGTCCAGATGTGTAATATTAAGTATATGTATTATTAAGATACATGCAAGCATATGGCATGTATGTAATATTATATGTATATACATTAAGTATACATACACGTACGTCTCCAGATACATGCATGTCCCCAGATGCACATTACACATACGTATGTACATACATGTATGTATGTACAATATTGCATATACATATATACATTACATGTATGTATATATGTATGTCCAGATGTGCATATACATACATTACATAAGCATACATGTATAAAACAGGAGGTGGGTATATAAGATAAGATACATAGCATACATGTATTACGTACGCAATGTATTATACATGCAATGATATGTATGACCCCAGATGCACATTATATACATACATGCACTACATACATATGTGTATGTGCACATACATACCATACATATATGTATGTATGTATGTATTGGGTTTTTCAGAAATGTGCACAAGAAATTAACCAAGGGTTTCATAATAATAATTTGTCACTCGCAGGAATACAGAAGTGCATTTTCAGATAGATGCAGAATATTCCAGGCAAGGGTTTCATGAGATCAATTCCTTAAGCAAACGAATTTGGAAAAAGCCAAGCAAGGGTTTTCACGAATTCATTTTTGAGATAGATGCAGAATATTCCAAACAAGGGTTTCATGAGATTAATTCATTAAGCACACGAATTTGGAAAAAACCATGCAAGGGTTTTGACAAAAACATATTTATTTTTAATGGGTTTGTCGATTTATGCCCAAAGTGACATGGGTTTTTTATAGACATGTGTTCAAACCCACGAAATTCCTGATCATTTCTGGAGACAAAATCATGAGACAATCGACTTTACCAGGTCGTATTTAATAATTTAAGCACAATAAAACCCGTATTTGGAAAAACAAAGCAAGGGTTTTCACAAACCCACGAAATTCGTTATCATTTCTGCAGACAAAATCATGATACAGTCGACTTTACCACGTTGTGAGCGCGCGGTAACATGAGGACAGGAAATTATTTTACCCCAAAAAAAACCCGTGTGTATAACGCCAGTACCATGACATTAGCAAAATAAAACAGCACATGGCGAGATGCATGTAAGATGCATGATTTATTTCATAGACAAGCAGTAATAATTTATCAATCGTCGAACAAACCCTTCACGGGTCTTAACCATCGAATAAACCCTTCACGGGTCATGAAAGATGCAGAAGAAAATGATTAACCAGTACCATTGTTTGCATATTCAAAGGTAAAAGATGTTAGATGTTACCTGGAGCCGTGCGCACGTGGAGGAGCTGTGGGGAGCCGTCGCCATCCGCAGCCTTCTCCATCTCCGGGAAGCTTCCAGACAACGCGCGGTAAAGCGAATGAATAGGATGGGATACCCACAAAAAAACATTAGTCATATGCGTCAATCGGACCCCAAATAAAGATTATTTGGGGTGTAATGTGTTTGGTGTCCGGTGCTTTAGTAAGGAGATTAATATGTAGGAGTGATTTGTAATGGGTGCCAAAATGATTGTAGAAGGTGCTAACGTGAATTAGACCCATTCACTTTTGAGCGGATTTGAATGATAAAAGAGTTTTAATTAGATATTAAAAGTGACATATTTAGGTGTTTTTAAAAAAAAAAATTGGTGGTTATATTTAGGGGGTACTGGGACGTTAGGTGATGGCAAGTGGGCGGCACCTCTAAAAGGGGTCTTTTTGACATACGCGCGCATATCGGATGCTACCGCACTCTACCGAATTGCCCAGAAGCCAAAATCTTAGTTATAAGATCTTAACTCATGTGCGAAAAAAACCCATAAATTTTTTTTCCGATTCGACATATGATTTGTATTCTACGGTTGAGCGAAGTTAGCCCTGGCGGCTACTGGCTCTTCTCCCCTAGCTCCAATGGAAATAATATTTGCCAGAATATTTTCCCATCGCTCATCACTCATCGCCATAATACTTCAAAGTTCCATTCGTACTTTGGCAATGTGAAGACCTCCAGCGATGCAAAGAAACATAGAAACCCGCCACCCTTCGTCACTCATCACTATTGTTTGGCTGCGCTTAACCAGCACACACTAAAGTACTTTGACCGCTTATGTGGCAAATGTGGGCCCCCTCCTCTCGCCAGTGTCCGTTTCCTTCCCGTTCCAACAGTAGTCGCCGTTAATTTCAAATTCAAACGGTTCCCGCGCGGAAGTTCATGGACGCGTTTGATCGCATAAAACAACGAAGTCAAAGCAACAACAAAAAAATAGTTGATGCAGCGGCGACATTGGGAGCTTCGGAACAGGGTATGGACAGCCATCAAACCATAATGGAAGAGAGATTATTGTCAGCTATTACAGTTTGGTAGACATGTATGCAAAATGTGGCAGCATAGACAAGGCACGTGAACTGTTTGAGCAGATGCCTCAAAGGAATGTGGTCGCAATGATGCTATGAGTGGAGGATATGCACGAAATGCATTTGGTGAAAAGGATTAAGAAATTTTCAATCAAATGCCATTTGCAGGTGCAAAGCCAAACTGAGCAACCTTTGCCAACATCCTCCCAGCCTGGGCCAAAATGGGAGCTTTAGAACAGGGTATGAACATCCATCAAATCATAAAGAATAGAGGGTTTTTTCTGGATGTTGTAGCTGTAACTGCTCTGGTAGACGTGTATGCAAAGAAGTAGATCCAAATATTGAAACCAGGAAAATCTAACTCAATTTAAATCAGTACTGTACTCGTCATTCATAGAGACATTTCAATATGCAATAACATTTTTTCGGTAAATTGGAATATTGTTGACCATTACAATAAAATTTAGTGGCCAATATTGTTTTGAATGTATTATTTAGTATATGATTTGATTATTTTGGTATATTTGTCAATCTAAAATTTAGTTTAGTAAAATAATATATCTTATTTTCTTGTTTAGAATCTTGTTGTTTCTTATTTGAATAACTTATTCATCTTCAATAAAATTGTAGACTTACAATTTATCATTTTATTTTAGAGTCTAAAATTTCAGATTTCAATTTTGACAATTAATGGATCTAACCATTAATCACTTATAAAAATGTCAAATTTTAATTCCATAAAGCTATAATGTATATTTAAAAATGTCATTCAATCACATCATAAATCAATAAAAAGTCAACTTTCTTCTAACAATTGTCATCTATTATCAAGCTAAAACTTTAAGGTAGACTCTAGTACAAAACATCGATTGGCTTACATTAGCAAGGTTAGTACTTGATATAGTGATATTTATTTTCCTATTGATATAAGGGCATGTGGTTGGAAAGTGAAATCTTACAAGTCATGAAGTTTTGTGAGTAAGCTTTAGCATGTATGTGGAAGAAGGAAGATCATGCAATGGCATGCATTGTGCCATGAGTGATCCATAATTAATAAAATCACATTATATGTGCATAATAACAAGAAGATTGAGCACAAATAGTGATAGTCAATGCAATGTCCACATGTTAGTTGCACATGAGAAATATATGGCAATCAAACAAGACCAATAGTTAATTATTGCACATCATTGGATGATCTAGTCAATATTAACTACTACATTTTTTAGATTAGCAATGGATTTTATGTATTTAATGCATTAGACAAAGTTTGTAAATTTGAATGATGGAGTAGACTACATTAATGAAAATGGTGGGTTTTGGCCACTAAAATCTCATTATAAAATTTAACAAATAGTAGTTTTGTGTAAATAGTCAAGGTATTCTTGTTGGCCTTATAATAGGAGTTGAATTGAAATATATAGTCAAGTTTGAATAATTAAATATTTTATCTTTAAATTTGTAATCTTTTTCATTCAACTTATTGAAAAGCATTATTCTCATACCATCTCATTATGTTTTCTTCCTTGAACTACGAGTGCATTCTTCATTGCGTCTCTTTTCTATGTGATTGGGTATACCTTCACTTAAGACCTTGCATTACAGGAGTATCAAATTTGTTCTCATTGCCTAAGGTTTGGCTTGTGGAGAGGTGAAATCATTACATGACATTGACTAAAGTTTACAACCAAGAGATTTCTATCCTCCTTAAAATTTGAGGATGGGTAAAAGGTAGTGTAGATGTCCTCCAATGTGTGGGTAACTGTATAGAATTTGTGGTGTCATTTTTTTATAGCTAGGAAGAGTGTTGAGGAAGGAGAATAAAAAATAGAGGATTTATTGTCCTTAGATGATGAAGGAAAGAAGCGCCTAGAAAAAAAAATCTCAAGAAAATTTTGTATGACCTTTATGAGATGTTGGAGGCAATGGAAAACACTCAACAAAGAGATATGGATGTAGAATATCTAGTAATGATGATGCACAATATATGCACATGGACAAGGTTGATAAAGATTCAATAGGATTGGAAGACTCCTAAGAACCATCTTCTAGATTTATGACATGTGACATATCCCTTCCAAGATACTAGAAAAAGAGACCCATTTATTTTGCTTATTTACTTAATCCCAATCAATTATCTATAACTAGGAAAGTAGGGATTGATGGAATAGTAAATTATTTTAGTTTAAGTTGTCATGAACTTCTTACAAGTAACATTCTAGTCTTATTGAGTGAAAGTATTGTTGAGCTCAAGAACTCATGAGTGGTTATAGTGTTCATTTGAAACTCATGCTAGTTATTAAGCATATATAGTGGTAGATGGTTATGATTAAGTGTTCATGATCAAGTCAGAGGAAAATTAATTTAATTGTAAAACCAATGGGAATTAATGGGAAATGAAATGAATAGTTGATGCAATCTTGATTTGACAAAGAGAGAACTTTCCTCTTGAGTATGTGATGTTTCTCAAACTATATATCTCAATATAAGATATTTTTAGTCACAATTTTAATGAAATCACTTTTCCTTCAAGAAAACAACTTTGTATGTCCCATCATGAAAGGATTTTAACCAATGAGAATAAAGTTATGTGGAAAATTTACAAGTTAATGATCAAGGTATTCAATTTTACTTTGTAGCAATAACCAATAGCACATGAGTAGATTAACCATTCTACAATAAAATTATGGGATGAAATGAGTTGTAGGATACTCTAACATTTCTTCATGGTCAATGTTATTCCAAACTATCTATGAGATCTAACACTTCAATAGTTAAACATGTAACCAAAACTTCCAACACAACTATAGATGAAAAGAATCCACCATTTTTAGATATCATTATTATGTACTATGTATTCTCAAGACCATTATGACACTCAAAAGAAATAAGAACTCATATTGATGCCACTAAGTTCCTACAATCCTATATGGAAGGGGCCCTACCATAAGAGTTCATGGTTATGAACTAGGTAATGGTCCATCTATAAGATCTTTGAAACTTTGATGTCATCTATAGAGTACAAGATATTGTAATGTTTCTTTTCAATGTCATCATCTAGTAGGCATGCTAACTTAATAAGGCATAGGATAGAGGATCCATTGTAGCTGACACACAATACTATCAACCAATAGAAAAATAATATATTTTGAAATTCCTTATGAAGCCTCATACGAGTACACATATAACATTAGATCATGTTTTTATCAATAATTGGTGCATCACTTGGAGGAAAAATTCCAAACAATCCTTGTGAGTTGCAAGAGGATGTAATGTGGTAATATGATGTAACCATTGCTAACATCTACATAGTTGAGAGAGAAAAAGTGAGGGTCATCCAATGGTGGATGAGAGCCTTAATAAATTTCATGAGATTGCTTAGGAGTTCCATGAACTATAGGATCAAGTGAAGATAAGAGAATTGATTCATGTGATTTGATAATGAATACAAATATGCAAGCCATTGGATTAAAACACTTGATCAATGACCACCATTTTATTTAACAATTTTTTACACTTTACAATCATAAAAAATTATAAAAATAAATTATAAAAGATAAAATATCATGTCATAAGGGCATAACATCTTCCAACATGAGGCCAAACAATTTATTTGAAAGGGGATAAATATTCAAATGGTCTAATTTATTCTTTGAAATAATCTTGTGAAGGAAATATTCAAACCTAAACATGATTTTGGCTTTGTCCCTCAACAATTTTATGGGTTCCCTAAACTTTTAATTACACATTAATGATTGATATCTTATCTTAGTCCTAAATTAGGAAACAATATGAAGGATCTAAGTTAATTATTTGACTATGTGACATTACACACTAGAAACACACACTTGAACATAATTGCATTATAATGGAATCTTAGGACACTAGTAATAAGGATTCCTTGAACACCAATATGCAACTAGCGTTATAAAATCCTAATAAAATAATTGAAAAAATTGTTAATCCCTCCAAGAGATGACACAACTCTAATCAAAATTCAATTATTTTACATGGAGTGGGATGCTCATTTTCCATTCATGAATGAATACAATAAAATAATAGGAATTCATTTGACTTGGTAAAACACAACTTAATTACGTGTGAGCACTAAGGATCAAAACTCAACTTAAGGTCCATATTATCTAGCTACTAAACTTAATATTGTTAGCTTACAAGCCAAAAATATCAAATTTTATACAAGAATATAAAGATCATCCATTTTATAATCATCCATCAAATGACCATATGACAATCTCTAGGACCTATTAGTATTAGTTTTAATGGTTAGTAGGTCTTATGTGCATACTAAAATCAAATAGGGTCAATCTGGGAGTTTACTATGAATATTGCATATAGTGTATAAGTCATAACCAACCTTCAATTAAATAATTTACATGTAAGGGATTATATTTCAATTAATTTTGACCACCATAAGATTAAGGTTGCTAAAATTCAAGTGATAATCAAACCATACAATATATTATTACACTTGGCCACCCTCATAACAAAGCATATAGTTTCATGGGGTGATGGAAAGGTGTATGGGTTTGGCCATATAGTCTTCTCTAAATCAAATTATTGTCAAGTATTGAATTTATTCTAAGTATTATTTGTTTCATACATTATAGATATTTGGCTATCACACATAGGATCTTCTAGACATACTAGTAAAATTCCTTCTACAAGACCTTATTTATTGAATTAACTAGACTCATATTTACATATATAGAGAATTGCAATATCTCCAACGGGCCAAACATAGTCAATAGTTGAAACACGTAGACAAGCCAACACTAGAGAGCTATAACTAGCATAACCAGCATTCTACACTCATAGAATGACCATCATTTGGCTTCTAGAAATCTACTAAGAAGATAAATATTAACCATAAGAGTGATTGTGTATGTCTAGTCTCCATTATTGAGTGGATAGATACAATATAATGAGGATCATGATTAATTATTTATTAGTTCTTATTTTTACCATGCAAATAAAAAAAACATCCTTTTTATTGGCTAACATGCTTTAGCACAACACACAAAGTACAAAAACTCATGGGAATTGATTTACTAGACTCAAAATCATAAGACATTAATTATTACAACTATTGGTTTGATCATGTAATTCTTGATTATGGGATACTACCCAAGAACATACCTTAGTAAATCCTTCACTAGATATTTCATTATCTTTCTTTCATACTTAAATTTTTTAGATGATCAACACCCTTAACATGCAATCTAAATTCATTGGTTTGGGATCTTAGATTAAATTATCATTTTATAATCTTGGTAAATTAGTTCTATTATCATTACTATGTCTTATCTTGCATATGGGTTAGTCTAAAAGTAATCATCTAAATTTATACAAAGAAATTTTAGAATCAAAACCTTAATCAAAATCATGCTTACTCTAAACTACTTATGTTATAAGATATTGTTATAAAAGGTTATACAATTAATATAAGATTTGATGATAATCCATTGGCCTTGTAGGACAATCTCACTCAGTGGCTATGAATGAGCTTTTAAAGTTGCAAGATTCCAAATATTCAAATTTGTGCTTTCTAAAGTTGTTTGTTGTGGGTTTAAGCATATCAATTTTTGTTTATTGTTCCTATAGTTGTTGATGTTGTTTATGTTATTCTTGCAACTTATTTTGATGTATTCCAAATCTATTGAATATAAGAAAAATGTTTTAGATATAAATTCTTTCATTTATTGGAGATTTATTTGCTATTCTAGCATTGTTAATGTAAAAACTTGGATCATTTAAGATTGTAATATTTTATTTCAAATTCACAAATCTAAAATTTATTGCCAATTTTTTTGTTGGGGTTATTACTCATGTGAGGAGAATGTAATCATAATTAGTCAAATTATTGTCATTAATTACTCACAAATTGAGCAATCTAGCACATCATGTAAAGAATCTAATGATTTTTTTCTATCCTTGCTACAAACTTTGATCCACTTTACTCAAATTATTGTCATTAAGATATATCATATCCAATCTTGGTATTTCTCCTATTGTTAAAATTTTTATAATAGTAAGATATATCCTTCGAAAGATATAAGACCAATAATACATTTAATTATTATGTTGCTACTATCATTCCACCTTCTATATGCATTCCTTGGCCTCTTCATGTACCAATCAATTCCTATGTTGGAGTAATATTTCCCACGCATTTGGTTTAGTTCACGAGGGTTTTGACCTTATATTATTTTTTCCATTTGATTCTCACTCCTTAGCTCTATGATAATCATTTATTTTACACACTCCCTCTCCTCTCTAGGCTCTTTGTGGTAGTAAGAAAATCACAATGGAGTTTCTCATTCACTTTGGTGGTGAATTATAGTAGATGGCCATCCATGTGGAGATCAAAAAAACTATATTGAGAAAAAAATTATTCTTCCAATATGGTCATATCCTAGTTGTCATTCTAGTAGTGCTTGGTATGGATCTCACCAAAGGATTTATTTTTAACACAATATCAATTTGTCATTTCTTTCATGTTTATGTGTAATATATACCCTCATTAGTGACAAGGAAATTATCAAGGCCATGGGACAATATTACATTTGGAATCAAAGCATGATAGCATGAAAGAAATTGTTGACAACATTCCTCTTATAATTGAGTACTCTTCCTCTCAAAGAAATTAAATGTCATGGGTTTTCTTTGATTGACATTATTCATGGCATTGAGACTAGATTGTGGTGTTGGATAAATAAATTATAAATTTTTAAGGTTATCAAAGGTTATAAGCTTAAGAGATGCTCAATCAAGAAAATATTTGACATGGAAATGGTGGTTTAGGCCATTAAGTTTATGCAATGAATGATAGTTTGGGTGAAATAGAAGGATGAAGCCTACAATTCTATGTTTATCAATTGTGACAATATCTAATAAAATTTTGTATATAGGTAGTCTCCTATGGAACATATAAGCTCCTTTTTGTATTTCTCTCAACCATAGTTTTTACTATTTCTATTTTCTAATGATTCTAGTCTACTTGTGTGGCTTGCTTTCTCAATCATTTTATCATTTTCTTATCTTTTGTCTTGGGTTTTATCACTAACTTGTCCTACATCCATTTAATATAGAAAATATGTAATGTCTCAATCATACCTACCTTCAATATAGTACTTTTGTAAAATTATATCGAGAAGACCCTCATCCCTAACTTGAATTACCAGATGAGATTGTAAAAACTTCAAATCTCAATTGATAATGTTGAATGGATCATCATCTAATAGATTGCTCTCATATAATATGTCATTAAATATGCTTGATATATGTAGAATAGCAGATATACTTTTTGTAATCTTGATATGCCATTATATTGGGCAGCTACAGCTACAACATTCCAGAAAAATCCTCTATTCTTTATGCCTTGATGGATGTCCATACCCTGTTCCAAAGCTCCCATTTTGGCCCAGGCTGGGAGGATGTTGGCAAAGGTTGCGCAGTTTGGATTTACACCTGCAAATGGCATTTGATTGAAAATTTCTTAATCCTTTTCACTAAATGCATTTCGTGCATATCCTGCACTCATAGCATCCATGCGACCATATTCCTTTGAGGCATCTGCTCAAACAGTTCACGTGCCTTGTCTATGCTGCCACATTTTGCATACATGTCTACCAAATTGTAAAAGCTGACAATAATCTCTCTTCCATTATGGATTGATGGCTGTCCATACCTTGTTCGAAGCTCCCAATGTCGCCGCTGCATCAACTATTTTTTTTTGTTGCTCTGGCTTCGTTGTTTTATGCGATCAAACGCATCCATAAACTTCCGCGCGGGAACCGTTTGAATTTGAAATTAACGGCGATTACTGTTAGAATGGGACGGAAACGGATGCTGGCGAGAGGAAGGGGCCCACATTTGCCACATAAGCGGTCAAAGTACCTTAGTGTGTGCTGGTTAAGCCCAGCCCTATTGTTTATCTAAAATGAGAAGGTCTTCAGCGATAGGTGATGCGGGCACAAGATGTTGACATGTGGCACAATCATAACCCATAGTTATTTTTTCTCTCGTTGCTCATCGCTCAATGATAGGACTATGAATGTCATTGTTAAAGGGCTAAAAGATTATGGTGAGAATGAAACCACAAAAGAGTTGGCAAGGGATTTCTTTAAGGACGAACTTCAGTGGTTAGGGGTTATTTAGCAAGCAAACAGGATTGGAAAATGGACGGAAGGTGGTAAAAATAGGCATGTAAGAGTTACTTTGGAGAAACTTGAGGACAAAAGCGTGCTACTAAGGAACAAGAGGTTTCTTAAAGGTACACAAATTTACCTTGATGAGGACCTAACCATAACACAACAAGAAGAAAGACGAAAAGAGTGGGAAAAGGTAAAAACAGCAAGAAGTGAAGGTAAATGGGCTTGGTTGCAAAATGGTAAGGCCCAAGTTAGTGACAGAGTTACACACCAAAAATAGGAACTCGGGGCCCCTCAGGAATATTTATCTATAGTAAGTTGGAACTGTAGAGGTTATCCTTGGAGAAGAGGACCTGGTTTAGGGCCCATAGCAGCAGGAAAAGACATTATCATTCTTACTAAGACTCATGAGCATGAAGGGTGTAAAATTCCTGATTTTGAAGGATATAAAAAGGCCTCAATTTGGAATGAGAGAACAGAAAATGGCAAAGGACATGGTGGAGTTGCAGTCCTAATAAAAGAATCATGGGACAAAAATATAAAAGTGGAGAAAGAAGATCCAAACAAACAGTACATATGGTTAAAAATAACAGAAAATCAGACTACAATTAGATTGGCTACTTGCTATTTCGCCCCAAAAGGCTCCAAATCATATAAGAAAAGGAGTCTAGATCGTGAGGACCCCTATGCATCTCTAAAAAAGGACATTTCGGTGTTTAGCACATTGGGGGAAGTTATATTAATAGGTGATTTTAATGCTAGGACAGCTAGCATCCAAGCTCTTAACTTGAAAAGCCAAGATAAAGAGAAAGATGATCCGCTATGGCTGGAAGAAGAGAACCATCAATTGTGGGAACGAACCTCTCAAGATAATAAATGTAATGTTACTCATTATGGGGCAGAACTGTTGGGAATATGCAGTCTATTCAACTTGGTAATATGTAACGGTATGAGATCATGGCCGGGATCGGGCAACATCACTTGCAAGACCTATAATGGTCAAAGTGTGGTGGATTTTGTCATTTTATCTCGTAACTATACAACAAGAATAATGGAGCTTGTGATTGGTAAATGCCCAATGGAGTTGAAATCGGATCATAATCCAATATATGTAAAACTTGACATTCACAAAATCAAGCAGCAAGGGGAACAAGTCCTTATCAGCAAGAACAAAGCACCCACACCGGGTAAAATTCTCATGACTCAAGAAAATCAGAAAATCTTCAAGACTGCCCTCAAAAATTTCTTTCAGGAATCAGAAAAAAAATCAGCTTACATAAAGATGCACTCAATAAACAAGAACACATTGATTCCTCTAGTGCACAAAGCTTTGGGTGAGTGCAAGAGGTCTAGACCCAAGAGAGGCAGTACAAATACTTTTCCGGCAAACCCGTGGTTCGATGAGGAGTGCAAGTTAACAAAAAGGAAGCTTCGTGAGGGGGGAATGGCAATAGAAAACAAGAAAGAGTATGAAAGGATGATACGAAGTAAAAAAGAAAAGTATGTAAGTGATAGAAGAATGGAGCTGATTACCCTTGGAAAGAACAACCCCAAAAAATTTTGGAAGGAGCTACAACAGAAAAGAAAACAAATGGAAAATAATATTACAAGCTCTCAATGGCTAGACTATGCAAAACTCCTTTATGAGCGTGAGCAGGATAAACATAGACCCCCAATAATCAAGGCAGCCACCGAACTTTTCACCGTAGAGGATATCAGTCAAGGCATAAGAAGGTTGGCAGGAGGGAAAGCACAAGATATTGATGGGCTGCAAGCAGAACATTTAAAGTGGGGTGTTGAGGTCCTTGCACCTTGTATTAAGAGCATTTTCAACAGGGTCAATCAAGAAGGCTTCCCAGAAGGATGGACCACTAGTGTTGTTATCCCCTTGCACAAAAATGGTGACATAAATAACCCATCAAACTACCGAACTATTATGATTAACCCTCTTATGGGGAAACTTTTTGGAAGCATGATTGAACGCAGGATTAGCAGCTGGGCTGAAAAAGAGGGGAAAAGAGCAAAAGGTCAAGCTGGTTTTAGGCCCAAACACTCCACTATTGATCATGGAGCTACCCTTAGATTTTTGATTGAAAAAATTTGGGACATTCAAGGCGACGAAGCCTATTGCTGCTTTGTTGATTTTAAAAAAGCCTTTGACACGGTCCCTCGGAACAAGCTATGGAAGAGAATGGAGGATTTGGGAGTTCCACATGAGCTTAGGGCGGCTGCTCATAGGCTCTATGAGCAGGTTAAAGCTAAAATCAGAACCAATGATGGTATGTCAGAATGCTTTGGCAGTGACATTGGTGTCAAACAAGGCTGCCCGCTCTCCCCAATGCTATTTGGGCTTTACATTGATAAGCTGGAAGAATGGATTGACAAGGTGGGTGGGGAAGGCATTCTTTTGGCCAACTTTGTTATAAAATTACTCTTATATGCCGATGACCTCATATTAATTGCTAAAACTGCGCTTGATTTGAGAAAACATTTGAAGGCCCTTGAAACATTTTGTCAAGAGGTCGGGATGCAAGTGAACACTTCAAAAACCAAAATAATGATCTTCTCACTGCGAAGAAAAAAATAGCAGATTGAATTTATCTTTGAAGGCAAGCCACTGGAAATAGTGGACGAGTATAAGTACCTTGGGCTTTATTTTCACAACAAACTTAGTTGGGAAACATGTAGAGCAAAAAGAATTCAAGGAGGCTGGAAAGTGTTGTACTCTTTGCAAAATAGATGTAGAAATGCAGAATTATGGGATTGGAAAAATAAAAGAACGCTTTTTGGTCTTCTTGTTACTCCGGTAATTCTCTATGGGTGTGAAATTTGGGGCAGCAGCATGTCAGATCAGAAATGGAGACAAGTGGAAAGGATACAAAAACATCTAATTATATGCAGCCTCAAGCTTAAGACTGCGGTGCCTTATGAAATTTTATTGGCTGAGACCGGTACTTTTCCCTTGGAGGCCTCAGCGATGACCTGGTTATTAAGCTACCTAAAGAAGGTCCAAAATATGGAGGATCATCGATGGCCTAAGCTAATTGTGAAAGAGGAGCTAACTAGAAGAAAGAACACATGGATGAAGAAATGGGATGTTGTGATGCATGAGTGTCCAAACACAAATGGAGAAATAAAAAATTATGTGAGAGAAAATTTTAAATATGGTATATGGACGAAAAAAATAGGGCGTAAAAAGGATTATTGTATCAAAGAATTCAATCCCACAAGGGACCATGAAGAAAAGGCTTATATAGGATCGAATATCAAATGGAAAGAAAAAATGTTGATAGCCCAATTGCGAACTAGTTCACACCATCTTAGGTGTGAAACGGGTAGGTGGGTGGTTCCTAAAGAAGAGTAGGAAAATAGAATATGTCGTTTCTGTAACAAGGGTATGGTGGAGACGGAATGGCACTTTATCATAGAATGCTCAGCATATGAAGACATCCGGGCCAACTATGGGGATACGATGCAAGTTGACAATTTAAATACCTTGTTTGAAGATTCAAGACTCGACAAAATTGCAAACTTCATCATCAAAATTCACTCTCGAAGGGTTGATCTCGAACGACACCTCCATTTTGTCTAGGGTTGTGCTGTGGGTTATTTCCGGTGCTGCTCTTGGGTCCCATAGGCTTCTTTGGCCTCGTGGACGTCATTAAAAATTTTCATTTCATTTCATTTCAAATGAATCGAGCAGTACCTTTTTCCATGATGTCTGTGGCTTTAGGGATAGAAGATACCCTAGGATTTTATATCACTCATCGTTGTTTGGTTTTATAATGGTCAAGTCACATCAACGATGGGAGCAAAATAGCGATGGCATAGGATCTAGCCACATACCCGACATCACATTCCATGCTAGTCAAACAAGTCAAAAAGTCTCTTACGAAATGGTGAGACTTTTCTTCAATTTTGAGAACCTTATACCTCCTTAGCATCGAGGATCGAGATTATCTAGTTACTTATACTCCATCCTTTAGAGTGCATAAACAAGCTCATGAAGCAAGCTCAAACGGCGAAGTTTGAAGCTCCTCCAAACCTTGCCGGGGTGTCGGCGATCAGCCTTCCCTGATACCTTTTACCACCCTTTGCACCACCGCAAACCATCATGTAGACCTCTGAAATGCTGAAGCATGAAAACACCATCCTTCTTTGAACTTGTCGGATGTCGGTGTTCATCCATCCTCCATATTGCTCAAGGTTACCTTTCGGTGAGGAGTAAAGCATCCCTCCAACTTGCGAAACCTATAGTGTTTTTATTTTCAACTTGAACCTTTTTTGAGTGTCGGGGTTCGGGGTTTATCCATACATCATACATCACCTTAGCATCCAAGTTAAGGTTTAAGCCTTAACACCAAAGCCCAATGCCTGCTTTCCTCAACAACGGGTAAGCAAGAAGTCCGAAACCCGATCAGCCTAATCAAAAAAATGACTCCCTTTCTTCATTTCTTCTTTGGCAAGCGATAAGAGATAATCTTGAATCCCAAAGCTTGGACTTTTGCAGACTTTCTTACTCAAGAAACTCAAGCCAATTTAGCCCATACCGAATAGAAATAACACTTATTTTTTCTAGTTGATGCAAGATTACTCTTCCACCCTAGATGCCCCTCCATTAACATAGGCACTAAAATTTGCAAAATTAGAAGGTGCCATCAGCACCTTTTTCGAACTATGTTTTTTACCATTTGCATTTCTCTCAAATTTTGGCAACATGAGTTAAACTTCCCACTTTGAAGGTTTTCAATTGTTTTGGGGACCTGTGTGCACTTCAAGTCAAATCTGCATAGTTCCCCATTTCTTTCATATGAGTGAATGTTGAAGGAAGACATACTCCATGATCCACTTCCATCTTCTTACCTTCCAGATGGTAACTCACTCAAAATTGGTGTTACATGATGCACAAGATTCACTTAGTAGTTTCAATTGGGTATTTTGGACATGTTGAGCATAGAGTGATGAAGAAATTCAAGTGCCTAACTTTTTTCTTTGTGCACTACCATTGGTTATTTGTCGTGCTTCTAGGATGACATTGTATCATTTGCTAATAAAATGAGGTAGTTATTTCTATCTACTTACCAATGGTTTTGTTCACATCCTTGCTAGTAGATAGCATTAATAAGATGCACATACATCATGTAAATAGTGTTGCATGCATTTTGGTTTTTGTGCCTTGGATTTTCTAGCTCTTTCCTTTGCAATTCTTTCTTTTCTTGGTCAGTAGATCTTAACATTGGTATCTTATGTGTGAGAAATAGTCATGGATGTGTTATTTTTCATGGGCTCAATATGGCAGGGTGTTGTGACTTGACTAATTTTTTATTCCTGTGCATGGATTTTTGGGTGTCTTTCTTTTCAAGCAAGATTCTCTTTGGTAAAGTTATTTGAGTTCCTTGCACTTGTGAATTAATATTTTCCTTACTATTCACCTACATGGTAGGATGTTATGGATTTTTGCTCCAACAAATAATGGTATGGAACCCACCTATTTTTGCTCATCCTTTCTCATGGAAGATCTCTTCTTTCGTGGAAGTCTTGAGCATATTCTCTATGTTAACAATATTTCTTCCTGCTACAACATTTCCCATCTAGGTAATATTTTGTGTTCTACACATAGGCCTTCATTTTTTGGATAATCTTCCATGAGTCATTCTAAGGTTTTTGCTCTTGCTTGTAGGCTTCCTTTTTGGCTCATCCAGGCCAAATTCCAATGACTTGGAATAAAATTGGTGCTAGTGGGTTCCCTATTGAGGAATGATTAGCTATGAACTGTTTAACAACTTTTGTCTTGGTGGATCTTTGTTTTTCCCCCTACTATTGTTGGATCTCTCCTTGGTGTGTGTGTGTTAGGTTATTCATCTCCTCTTCTTTGTGTTGTGTACAAATGTATTGTTTTTGATGAATCTCGTGTGTTAGTCATGTTCTTTACATTCAAGGAGGTCAGAAAGTGTTATACTCTCTTTAAAATAGATGTAGAAATGCAAAGTTATGGGATTGGAAAACCAAGAGAATGCATTTGGCTTACTTGTTACATTAGTGATTCTCTACAGGTATGAAATTTGAGGCATTGGCATGCCCAATCAAAAATGGAGACAAGTTGAGAGAATCCAAAAGCGTCTAATCATAAGTAGCCTCAAAATTAAGATTGGTGTTCTGTATGAGATTTTTTGGCTAAGACAAGTACTTTCCCCTTGGAAGCATTGACGATGGTCCAATTATTAAGCTACCTACATAAGGTCCAAACTATGGAGAACCATCGTTGGCTTAAGTTAATTATGGAAAAAGAGCTAACTAGAAGAAAGAATACATGGATGAATCAGACTAACAAATGTATGAAGAAGTGGGATGTTAATGTATGAATGTCCAAACACTAATGAGGAATTTTTTTTAAAATGAGAAAAAATTAAGAACACCATATGGACAACATAAATAGGGCAAAAAAATTACTATATTAAAGAATTTAATCCAATGAGGGGCCATGAAGAAAAAATCTACATAGGGGCGAATATTAAGTGGAAAGAGAAAATCTTGGTAGCCCAATTAAGGAATAGCATACATCATCTTTGATGTGAAATTGGCAAATGGATGGTACTTAAAGAGGAGTGGAAAAAGAATATGTTGGTTTTGCAACAAGGGAATAGTGGAGACAAAATGACATTTTTCATGGAGTGATCAAGGATTCATGCTAGCTATGGAAACACCTTGAAAGTTGATGATTTAAGTTCCTTGTTTAAGGAGGCAAGGATGGACAAAACTGCAAACCTCGTCATCAAAATTCATTGTAGAAGATCTAATATCGAGAGGAGATTACAAACATCATAGGACCTCTATGATGGAGGGTTGTGTGTTGTTCTTGGGTCTCATACTTTGGCCTCGTGGACATTATTAAAATCTTTCATTTTCATGCATTTTGTAGGTGATTTTTTGTATTGCAAGATGATTATCTTCTTTGTGGAACTTCTATGTGTTGCACTCAAGTGTTTAAATGATGGGTTTTTATGGTGAATCTTTAGAGACTTTTGTGTTATCTATTGTTGGTTGTGGGATTTTCTTTTGACTTGTGTAATTGCTTTTGTGAAGGTAGAAACATATTTATAAGGTTTTGGTGCTTGGGGTTCGTGTTGATTTTGGGTCCTATAGGTTGTTTTGGTCTTGTGGACATTATTAAAAATATTTCATTTCATTTTATTTCAATAGAAAATGTTCTTCATTAGAAGAAAAAAATTCTTATGTGGAATTTCCTTCTTGGTGAAATTTTATTCATTCATGAAAGTTTTTTAGGGTCCTACTTGCCTAGAAAATAAACCTCCACATGTTATTCATCTTAAGATTTAATGGTGCAAATTTCTTAACTTCTTTAGTGTGACATTAGTGTTGGGGTGAGCACAATTATGCTTGCCTTCAATTTCTTTGTCGGCACGAGTCTTTCAACAAATATTCCACATTAGCTTAATGGGACTTCATTGTTGAAGCTCTCACGAATTTCTATTTGTGGGGGTCTATTTTTTAAGACATCCATTGAACAATTTTATAATGTCTCAAAAATTTGGGTGGAAATTTTGAGAAATTTATTTTTTAGAGTAATTTTTTATATCTATTGCTTATGTACAATGGATTTTGGTGAAAAATTCGTAGTTATTTTCTTAGTTGGAGCATTTTTATTCCGTCAATGACTCTATGTTGTTGAACTCAAAACTTAGAAGGGTCTCTACTATTTTCTAGTATTTGGAAAACATATGCATTGGAACAATGATTGCTCTTCATCTGTGTTGATACTCAAAGTTGTAGGTTCCCAAATCCCTAAATTTTAGGCTATTCTAAAGTGCTAGGGGTGTCAAACTCAAATCAAGTAGCTTACAAGTTATGATAAGGTAGAGACAACCAAGATTTAATTGATAACGATGGGGAATTTATTCTTTTGCTTTAGGATCTAGCTAGTCCAAGGGGGTATTTATTGAGGAACTACCTCAATTATAAAAGCATGGCATGAAAAGACACCTTGAAACAAACCATAACCATTACATAGGAAACTCCAAATTGATTGTCATTAAGCACCTATATGATGATTTGCTAATACCAAGATCTTACACCTTCATTAAGAAATTACACTTGTCCCATGTAAGAAACCTAATGATATTTTCTTATTAACCCCTAATAATGTTTACATTTAAATATACACCCATACATAGATGTAAAGATAATAGCAAAGCATGCATCTCTTAGGACAAAGCTTCAATAAATTGCTGAAGTTGAAGAATGCTAGTGGGAGTGTCAACGTTATATTTGTTAAATATTTATTCTTGGTGAACTCCCAAGTGTGATGGTGTGATGGGAGGTTGAACATGCAACAAACAAGTGCCTTTATCTAGTGAGAACAATAGAGCCTATGCTTTCAACACTAGAGGGTAACATGAATTTAACCCAATACAAGATACCCAAATGAAGGTAGCAATAAGGACCATACCTATTAATCCCATATAAGCTTCGCTCTACACGTGAAGATTAACATGAAAATAAAATGGTAGCACAATTTATTGAACATACCTTAAGTATCTATGAACAAACGTATAAATTTCTTGTATTACTTTGATAAGATGCCTTACAAAAGATCTATAAGGAATTTTATTTTGGTTTACAAACTACTCAAAGATAACAATTATATCATCAAATGTGATCAAGAGAATTGATAAGACCATCAAAATTATATAAAATGTTCATGGAGATTCATAAAGATGATAAATTTGCACATTAAATATTTCCCTTAAGTATTACAATGTCATGTTTTTGAAAGAGGAAAAAACGGGTTTTACAAGGACCCGAAACCACAAAGTTTACAAACAAAAGAAAAGATCGTCAAAGACCCCATAAACAGAGAGGCTGTAGAGAAGAAAACAAAATGACAAAGCCACAACCACCAAAAAATCCAGCAAGGGCCACAAAAAAGACCCAAAAAGACCAGACAAAACGCCAACAGCAACTAAACTTGGGACTTTAACGTTTTCGCAGTCTCAGCTTCCATGTCGTTCATTTCCTGAACCCCCTCTTTAAGATCTGGACCATCTGGGTAGTAGGAGGCACTTTCCTCTTAAGGTTGGCATGGGTCCTTTTCGATATTCCTTGGTCCTCGTTCTTGCTTTTATCCTTGTCCTCTTCCAAATCAATTACAATGTCATGTTACACCACCTAGGAGAAAAGCTACAAAAACAACAATGTCAATCACAAAAAAGTACCCTAGTGCTATGCAACTCTCTCCTTTTGTTTATGTCTACAACCCCTTTTCCATCATCTCCTTTCTTATTGAATATATATATATATATATATATATATATATATATATATCTTTCAATCATAATCAAGTTGTCTTGTGAAAAGAACCATGGTTGTTTTTTGGTGTACTTGTCACCAATATCTATTTGTGTTAGTTTGACATGGCTCTATGTTTTTGAAATCATATCTTTGCATTATTAGCCATGCCCATTTATATAGGAACCATTCCTTTGAGGGACCCATGATTATATAGAGGCATTAAAGAGCCATCTACTACCTTACCACTTTTGTATGAGGCCATTAATGGAATTTTGGACTATGTGAGGAGGTAGGTAGAGTTTCAACTTAAATAGTGGGGTCTAATAAATTTCATACTAGAGGAAGAAAGGAAAAAATTCTCTATGGGTATAAGATTGGGGATTTGGGGGTTTGGATAATCAAGGGATACAAGAAAAGATGGAAGGGATTGAGTGTTGAGGTTTTGGGATGTCACATAGTTATGACAACATTACAAGTTTCAAGAGTCTGAAAGGAGAAGGTGTGAGGGAGAATGAGGAGCAAAGAAATCACATACTCACTACCACTAAGCAATAGGTAAACTAGTTGGAAAATCTCTATATTTTTGTAATAGGAAAGTGCAATGAGGAATGTATATCAATAATAGGGACTACTAGGTACTTGATGCTTTTAGGAAGAAGGGGATGGAAAGGCCCATAAGCTTTCATTAAAAGTGAAAGTTGTTGGGGGTTGGTAAAAGGAGTATTAGACATGAAAGGAAGAGGAAGTAGGTTTGGGTATTAGAGAAATTTGATACCACAACATAGAAGGAAAAGGGGAATCCAGGGAGTCTACAGGTGGGATGCCAAAAGTGAGCAAGATTGGGATTATAAAATATATGATGCTAAGGGAAAAGAATGCAAGATAATGCTAAGGATTGAAGCTTGGGGAAGTTTCTAATGTGATACATGGTTAGGTGCATTCTCAAAAGCATAGACCTAAAGGAAAAGTGGAAAATTGAGGAACTTCATGACAAGGTACTCTAGTAAGGAAATTTTTGAGAGCTCAAAATAGACAAAAGGTTTAGAGGAAAAATAAAGAAGCATGTAAATAAGTGACCAAGCACTTAGGTGAGGAAATATTTGAAATGCAAATAAGGAAGTTTGGAAGTGTGCAGTTTCAAGGAATGGAGATAAATCATGTTGGAATTAGAAAGTCTCACACTTAGATTCGTTTATATTTTCACAAATTTGACACATTATTGAAGTATAAATGGAGGAAAATCATGAGACTAGGCATATAATTTACCAAAGGGGGCCCATTGAAGGAGATCTTTAATTTTTACCAATGATGGTCAAAGTAGGCCAAATCAGAAAAGGGGCACTTGACTCAAACTTTTTGGATTGTTGGGGGTATTTCCAACAATATGGATGCTTTATACTATTCTAATCATAT
Source organism: Sequoia sempervirens (assembly GCA_007258455.2). Taxonomy (NCBI): domain Eukaryota; kingdom Viridiplantae; phylum Streptophyta; class Pinopsida; order Cupressales; family Cupressaceae; genus Sequoia; species Sequoia sempervirens. Next base: position 35,708 of record VDFB02340251.1, on the reverse strand, counting down.
ATAACAACATACAAATCTCTCTACCCCTATGTGCATTGTCATTTTTGTGAAATGGAGCATCCATGTATTTCTTTTCATATGCATTTCATACATGGTGTTATAAATGATATTGAAAGGTAGAGTGCATAAAAAAGTCTTAGGTTGTAAAGGTTATGCTTCTAGAGATACTAAAGCTAAGAGATGCCTTGGCTCAGAGATATAAAAGGAGCATAAATATGAGGAATAACCACTACTACTAGACACAAAGTGGAAGTAGAGAGACATGTTTGTGAAATGGAGCATCTATTTATTTATTTTTATTGGGAATTTGGTAATGTGGTACATTACAAATGAAATTTAGAGATAGAGTGCATCAAAAATGTCAAGTTGAAGAGGCTATTCTTATGGAGATACAAATACTAAGAGATTCCTTGGAGAAGATAAAAAAGGAGTAGAAATATCTCACATACCATCATCAATAGAGATAGAAAGTGGAAATAGAGAGATGACCAGTCTTTATTTTTGTTGTAGATCCCACTTGCAAGAGGTGCATTCTCAGTCATCAACACCTCCTACAGAATTTTCTAATGCTTGCATAATGCTCTATTGACTTTTTGGGTAGATGCATAAAACACTATCCCACGTGTGGGATACATGCTAATTTAACAATGTATTTAAATATAGTATTCTTCAATCTTGGTACATAGCAAATTAGATTTAAGTTCATTATAAATGGTACATGTTTTATATCTATATGTGTCCTTTAAAAATTATGTGGTACCATTTTCCCTCCAAGCTACATGGAAGGATTCCATTAGATAAACTATTCATTCAAATCACCTTTTTTACAATAAAATTCATCATGACAAAAAAAAATCAAGAATGTAGCCCTCGGAGTAGCCTTTCTAATTAAGATTTAAAATATTTATTTACATTTTATAATCAAAATAGGTTTATTACAAAAATCAAAGACCTTTGTTTGACACACATGGAAAAATAAAAAATAGTGAAGAAAAAGATTGTCCTTTATGTTGATGTTCTTTTTCAACAAAAAAATAATAATTTGTTATATGAAAACAATTATGCAATGTTATCAAAATTGCACATATTAAACAATTTCAACCCCACATTTATATCATAATGTTAACTCATGTTAATGATGTAGGAGCATCTAGGGGTACTAGCAATCTTGCATCACCAAAAATATTGTTATTTCAATTTTGTTTATTTTCAATAAGGGCTTAGGGGTTAGGAGAATAAATATTTTGATTTGCAACTTTCTAATTTCCCTTGTGGTAAAATTGTAATTGTAATTTTGGTGGGAATTATGCATTTATAAATATTTCTAAGGTAAAATTGGGAAAACACCCCTCTTGGGCGTCCCACTCTTGGTGGAGACCACTTGGGGTGCATGTTGCCGCATGTTCAAGTGCTTGCTATGCATGCATTTGCATGTTTGTGCCACAATCTTTATGTGTTGATGCATGTTTGTATCTAGAGCCATTGGAGCCATCAGGAATCATTAAAGGTGTCATAGTTGGCAAAGATCATTAGTCAAGAACTAGGAACCCATATGTGGGTCATGAAAATAATTAAAAATATTCATTTTTATCTTTGATTCTCCTCAAAGTGAGTGTGGTAGTTTTTAGGTGGTATTGGCAAGTTGTTTTGGTAACCAACAATGGTTTTCTCCTCAAACATTCTCTATAGATTGATGTTGTTTCATTTGGAGAAGTTGCAGTTGCATACCTAGATGTTGTCAAATTGATGCCATAATGTTGAAGACATTATGTTGCAGATTTTTGTATGTATGAAGCCCAGATTGTAAGGAAGCCCATGAGTTTCGGTTTGATCTTAATCATTTTATGATTTAAGAAAATAAGAAGGTTGATGATTTTCTTTCTTTAAATCTAAAATTTAATGGCATATTGTAGCCATCTTGCAAGTCTATTTGTGTGTGTTTGATTGCAAATTTGTAAGGGGAGTCCCTCTTCATCAGTTAATTATAAATACACCTTACATAAATATTCTCATATATTATCAATTCTAATTTAAACTAGGTTCATTTGATAACTTCAAAGCATAATAAAAATCTACTCGTAAATTCAATTATGACAATAGATAAAAATATACGACACATCTATCACATTAATAATAACAACAAAATATTGTCACCTTCAATCTTTATCATCACAATGTACTCATGAAAATTAAATCAATCTGAGCATGATATAACTATTCATGCTAGTCTATCATCAATATCATCAATTTAGAATCCAAATGTGCAAGGAAATCAATGAGTATCAATGTCCATAACAACTCTATCAAGCGAGAATGAAATTGCAATAAAAGGGTGGGCCTCACATTATACCCCTTAATATTAGGTTTCCTCGTAAAATATCTCAAAGAGGTGAGAGTAGAGTACCCTCATCAAAGTAGCATCCTCCCATATCATAGCAACCTCATCATATTAGTCCAATTGAACCTTGACCTAATCCATCTCATACCCTCAAAGTTGTAGTGTTTGATAAGGGTAAAAGCACAAAGTTGTGTCACACTTTCACCAACTTATCAACTCAATTTAAGTATTTCTAACTAAAAATAAATTTTGGTCAAACATATGATCTAGTAAGATTCATTCTAGCTAAGTTAGATGCTTCCACAACTTTTTCAACTAAAATTGTTGGCTAAAAATGTATGGAGCACCACTTTGAGTCCAATTTACCAAAAAAAAAAATTATTTGAAAAACTTGAAGTTTCAATAACTCCTGCTAATGTAAACAACATTTTTAAAAAAATATAAAAATACCCTTTTGTAGATCCATAAGTATAGTTTTCAAAAATATATTTATTTTAATAGTTTAATTATTTTTTATATTTTATATTTTATTTTTACTAAAAGTAGGTTTTCAGCACAAAATATTTGGTTGATTACTATGCCAAGGAAAAATACTGAAACTTATTAAAAAAAATTGAAAAAAATATGATGCACTAGATAAAAGAATCTATTTTAAGATGGTATAATTTTGTTTCCATTTTAGATAAATATTTAATATGAAAGTTGACGTCCGATGAAAACAGTTGTTTTTTTATTCACGCACATTTTAATATTTATTTAAAAATATATATTTATCAAAATTAGAAAAAAATATATCCATGCACTAAAATTTCAAGTTATAAATGCACACAAAAAATTTGAAAGAAAAAAAAAATTTACTTTAAAAAGTTTGACGTCCCATGCAACTTCATTTTTCATTTTATCAACTAAATTATAGTTTTAATTTATTAAAACCTAGTTTAAAATAATTTTTTACATTTTAAAAAATACAAACATAAAATAAACTAAAAAATACATATTTTACTAGTTTACATCTTTTCAAAATTCAAAACATATATGCCACTTTTAGTGATTCAAGTTTAAAAATCGGATCATTGGCCATTTCCTTTATAAAGTGTGACGACTTTGTGCTTTTACCCATAAGCCAATATGTGAATGAGCTCTAAAGATATTTGTCCATTTGTCTCTCTATTTGTAAGACATCTCAATCCAAAACATGATTCATATTACGCATATATCTCCTCAAAATAGATGCATCATAATCATCATAGATGAGAGACAAGCTAGGTGGCAAAGCTAAATGATAGGTTATAGGACCTATCCAATTAAAGATCTAAAAGAAACCTACAAATTGAGGTATGAGATTTGAACCACTTCTATATTGGGTTGGAATCTTATGCAAGTGCACTCTCAAAAACACCTTATTCTCAACTAATAAACTCCATCCTAATCTCTTAGCATCAACAAATTCATATTGGTGATCTTGTGCTTCTAGGAGAAATTATTAAATTAACAATACCTATCGATCTATGTTTTATACCATCTTTTGTAATGACTCGAGCTCCGGATTGATAGATTTTATATTTAATTCTTATTGGATTGACAAAGGTTGTCATCCAATATTATTAAAGTTAACTGAATTTCTAGAATATAAATGAAATAAACTCTAAATAATGAAGTCTAATCCAAATATTAAGTTGATAATGGAAATTTGAATGTAAATATAATAGTTGTTTCTAATTTAGTATTTAAAATCATGCTTTTGAATATGCATGAGGCTTAGACCTCTATGAGTTTGTTGTTTCTAATCTTGTCTTCATATTCATACAATTCATAATTGGATGATGTATCTAAATATTTATTTATTATTCATGCATTCATAATGTGATGATCTTAGACTCCTTTGAGCACTTTAGATCTGTTGTGTAAATACAAATATCTACAAATCCTATTCCATAGTGATCTCTCCTCCTTATTCACAAACTCTTTTATATACTTGTGCCTTTACATGAAGGGAGGCATCCCTTGAATGAAGACAACCTTTTGAAAAGGTGTATCATTTACTAAGAGGCCATTCCTTAAATCATATCCTTTTACTTGTAATTGTTTGGCTTTATTAACCAAGACTTTAATTAATTAGGCCTTGATCGATTTGGTTGTGTTTTCTTTAAGATGATCATTCCCTCATAGAGACGCATACTTGTGTTCACTAAAAACTGTAGCAATGTATACTTAGGAAGGATGCTCCAAAACTTTCTCCCTTCCCTCACGAGGCAGCCAACTAATTACAAATGCATAATCAACTTCAATCGATTATTACCAGTTCCCTCCCGCCAGATTTCAATGCCACGACTAAGGATATACATGAAGAGCAGGCCAGAAGTTGTATGTTGTTTGGTCAGCCACATGGCCGATAATAATGATTGTACTACCTATAGCATCAACTCATAATCGCATAGTTATCGAACAGGTCTTGGCTTAGTCGCCACGGTGGAGATAAAAACAACGGACTTGTTATTCCATTGGCATCCTACAGGCGACGCTCAAGGATATCGTCCCTCTTGCAAATGATATTGATCTTTGTTGTACTCAAAACAATTTTTTTTTCTTCATTAAGGCATTTTTGATTAAAATGGTCGTTAGTCAAAATTCAGTTTTTGGGCAAATCAAGTATGGGAAATTAGTCAGTGTGATATCTGTAAGATACTGGCAAAATTTGAAAATTTTGAAAATTAGGATTCTGGACCCCTATTTTTAGGCAAAAACCCTAATAATTGAAACTTGTCAGAATTGGCTGAAAATTATTTTGATTGGCTTATTTCACTCCACGATCACAATGGTGAAGTCAGATTAAATTAAAAGTAAGTTTAAGTCTCGTGGGTAGTTTTCACTTTTTGAGGTCGTCAATGGCAGTTGGCCAATACCAGGTGTCGAAATCTAAGCCTTAAACTCATTGTAGAATATTTTGTGGTGAAAGATGCTGAAAAATATGCTTCATGACGAAGGGGATTTTCAAATGATGAAAATTGTAAAAAATATTTTAAGTCTGGAAACACTTCACTTTGTAACGTGGGAGATACTTGTGCAATCAATGTGCAAGTCAACTTTATAGTGTATGTACACGTGAAAATGGTGAAATACAGTCACGCACTCACGTCAGTGGTGATGATGCTTCAACGCAATCAACCCAGCAAGTGACACAGTGATCCTAAGACACGAAAATGGTGAAAATCATCAGAAAACAACCAAGTCTTATGACATTTGAGCCCCTGCAAACCAAGGGCGCCCTTCAATTTGAAGGCACAAATGCAGTTATTAGTGGTTGCAAATACATTCATTCTCTCAAAAATTCTGTCAGCTTTCCAGCAAGCCATCAAGTGAATCCATCAGATTTGTGAAACCCTAGCAAATGAAGGCAAAAGCAAAGTTACAGAGGTTTTACATGTTAGAGATGACTATCAAATTTCAAAATCTGCGCCCCTATAGCTCAGGGGCGCCCTTGAATAAGTCCCATCAGATGATAAAATTTGCATAATTTGTTTCTGGGGGGATCTCTTCAAATTCAGCCCAGCTCTGCAATGCATCCATTCGCAAGTCTGTGAGACATACTGAGCAACCGTGGCAGTTGATCCTACAAGCACATAAAATGGAGGGAAAATAAAAGTCAAAGTATCAAATTGTACCTCTACAGGCCAGAGGCGCCTAGCTTTTTGGCTAGATAGTTGAGGTTTTCGACAACTGTCGTCTTCATAAGATTTATGCAAAATCCTCCTAGCTACACAGTGAATCCAACCGTCAGCCCTCAGGATCTATCAAACGCCCTTCTATTGGACATCTTAGAAGCAATTTTCTAGCTTCGTCACTCCCATGAACATCTCTTCCAAGTTGTTCTATCTCTGCGACAAGATCATCGACATGCACATCGGAGCAATCCAACTCCCGACAACGAGGGTCAAAGTGGAGCGTTCTATTGAAAGTTATAAATTGCAAAATCATTCTTAGAAGCTAAAACAGCCCTTGCAAGCTAGGTGCACCCTTGCATTTGAGATACTTAATCCAGCTTTCAAATGTTGCACATACAGTCATCCTTTGCAGAATTCTTCTAGCTACGCGATGGATCTAGCATCCAATCGACGAGACTTGTCAGTCACCAACAACGGTAGATTGAAGCACGAACAAACAATCTAGAAAATGGCCAAGTCCGGTGTTATATGCACCCTTTTGGAAAAGGCACCCTATTTTTTGAGGCATCAGATGAAGTTTTTAGCTCTTGCAGCTCCCAGCAAACATTTCGTCAAACTTGTTCTAGCTACGTGATGAATGTGCCAGCTCAACTCTAGGATCAACTGGGAATCTGGAATTTAGGGTCAAACGGAGGTACAGTGACATTTTCAAAAGCTAAAAGTTGGAAATTTTAAGAAAATCTCTAAGTCTGGGAATAATGGCGCCTAAAGTCAAACTTTGACTTTTTGAACTAAAGTGCATTGGACGCCTTCTAATGGAGGGATTTTTTAATTGAATTAAATAATAATAAAATACTCCATTATTCTTTGCATGTGACATATTTCTCTTTGCATGTTGAAGTGGCACCTACTTGAAGCGTTAGTTTCCATTTTTGTTAATTGAATGAGGTCCAATCAAAATGCTTCATTCTAAAAATAGGGTTTTTACATGCTTGTGACACCTTAACCCTCAAGAATTCTTTGAATATGCATTTAGACGTCCATTTACTTCATCATAGGTTGAAGGCAAACATATTTTTCCTCGTGCAAGCAAGATCTGAAGGCGCTATTGAATTTTTCAGTGTTCTTCGCAATTACAGGTCCAAATTGCTCAATGGGATAGTTTTGCTTGCTTCTTTATTCAAATAGATTCTTGGCAAATTTCATCAGATTAAGACAAGGAGGTGATTTTCAGAGGCAGAATATAATTTCTATCTTCTCTCTCTCTCATATTTCTTCTATCCTTGTCTTAGGTTTTCTCTCACATGTCCAAGCAAACGACAACATTTGACAAATTTGATCATCTAGGTTTGTTCAGCACGACATTCTCTACAAAACCCATGTGCTATTTTTCAGGAAAAATTGCCTCGCAGCTTCCATTTTTGAAGCTTTGTTTTTTTTCAAAAATTTCTTTTCATGGTTGAGAAAAATTCAATATTTTGAAAAACAATGAATCTTGGTTCAATCAGCTCTCAAGAGGCAACAAAACCCATATGCTAGTTTTTCTCAAGAAAAATTGCCCCTGGTGCCCCTTCAGCCCCTGATGATTTTCAACCAAAAAAGATTTTGCATGCCAAGGCAAGAATTTCTGATGTTGTGGGTTTGCTTAGAATCGTTTTCTCTACAAAACCCACGTCTCGGAATTTTTCGCAAAAATTGCCCCTCAACAGGTTATTTTTAGCCTCATCAGGAGCTATTTTTTCTCTCTGGAAAAAGTTTTCAAAACATAGCCGTGTTTATAGTCAACAAGCGAGTTTTTTAGAATGCAAATCACTCAAACTGAATTCAAGACCAAATCGGGTCTTAATTCATGATTTCATCATAATAGATGACACTGACTTACATCAAGTACACCCGATGGTTGATTCTGACAATTTGGCAGGCGTAGTCACTCAAACGCCAACAACCTCATACCTTGTATAGCTGATAGCTTTTCAAGGCCACTTTAGAGGGTTGATACCGTTGGAATTTTGTGTATGCAGTGAGTTCGTGTACATTTCTCACAACCAGAGTGTTCGCGAATAGACTTCGTTGTTTAGTCATGCAACACTTTTCCATTGTGAAAAACGTGAAAAGCGTCAAAAGCATAAAGCTACAGAAGGAATAAAGGTCGTCACTCCAGTTACGAAGCCGCCAAAGTTACCAGTCAGTAAAATGTCAGTTTAAGTGTGCAAATATTTCCAGGATTGCCTGAATTGCTAACAAGCAGTGTATTGACAATTGAGACATGTGACGACCTCTAGAGGGTGATGCTATCAACAACCTCGTGGAGGGGTTAATTGCTCGAGATCACGGCTAGTGAACTATAGAGCAAAATGTCCCACCTTTTCAGGATAGACATTAGACACGGGAGTTAAACTTGACGCCTCTTTCCAAGTTAACTCGTTGTCCCACATATCATGGCATGTCTATCTTGGAATCATCTATGTACAGTTGGAGTTCTCATTTAGTTTTTAGTTTCAGTTAACTAATATTAGTTGTCAGTTAACTTGCATATTAATAAGGACTTGCGTGTTGCAATGTCCATTTAGTTTAGTTTTATTTTAGTTAATTGAAGTACTTATCCAATTAACTGTATAGTTGCATACATTTAGGTTTAGCAATAAACTCTTGCATACTTGCAAGACTCATGTTAACTCAAGGTGATTTTAGCGTTCCCTACACCTTTGAGGTCTATAATAAGAGCACCCTTGCTCATTTGTAATTAACTTTTGCACGTTATCATACATGTTGAGTCCACTTTTAATATAGTATTGCTATTCAATATCTGTTCAACTTTTATTGTGATAATAAATTGTTGATCCACCTTGCCGTGCAATATTGTTATACTATACTTGTTCACTTTGTTAATATAAAGTTGGTTGATTGTTTATTTGTGTGATAGGTCCTTCATACAATTTGTTGTCCTGGGTTATATTTGTTTCTAATAAGCTTGTTTCATATTTACACCTTGAATAGGAGTCCCTCCTTGAGAATTTAGAAATAAAATTTATCGTGTGATGTGATTAATAATCTTTGTTTCATATCTACACCTCAGATAGGAGTCCCTCCTCCTTGGGAATTTAGAGATAGAGATTGTTGTTTAATGTTGTTTCCAATAACCTTTCTTTCAGCCTACGCCTCGTATAGGTGTCATGCCTCCTTGGAAATCCTGAATTAAAGATTATCGTATACCATTCCCTACTCCTAAGTCCTCATGCTCTGTTTCTCTTGAGGAAATAGGATAGATTAAGCATTAAGTTAGTTGTAGTTAAGATCTGCAAAACCAAAGAAAAACCTTAGCTGCAATGTATTGGTTTTCTTAACATTGTGCCTCTTCCAACTGAGTCAAAAAGATAGGATTTAGAACATTTACTTTTTCACGCTTATCGGCAAAAGAGGGAGCTTCCCCTCCTAATTTGAAGAGCATTCATTACACACTGTGCATAGCTTTCCATTTCCAATAGGCACTTCAGAGGTACAAATTGTAACGCCAACAATCCTAACTCCCAAACTCCAATATATCAAATTGCCACTATTCGATGAAGTCGCCAATACTCAAAAATATTCAATCAAAAGGACATGAACTCTTGGACTGTTATCGACTATAAAGTAGAATTATAAATTCCTTTGACTGATATAATCTATGCTGGAAGTTGCATTAGGTAATAGATGACACATACAACCAAGTGTCTGATACCAAATCTTTGTTTTTTTATTAGATTTATCTCCATGGGTTGTTGAACATAGGTGTGTTGTCATGGTTGTATCTAAGTAAACTTTGACTAGTAAATTTAAATCTTTAATTTAAATTTGAATATAATCGTTTATTCTAAAGTGGGGGTTATTACATCTTTGGACAAACAGCAACTATGTATAGGCCTACCATACAATACCAATAATAATATCATACTTAAGGAATTGTGATGATTATTTTTTATCCATCACATACATCCACAACATGTTCTCAAGCACTTGATTCACCCTCTTTAGTCCATTATCTATATCGGGGTGGTAAGATGAGTTGAAATTGAGTTGAGTACTAATGTTTGTTGCAGTGTAATAAAAAAGCATGAAGTGGACACTAGATCTTTATTTGAAATAACATTGTGTGGAACTCCATGAAGTCTAACAATGTCCTCAAGAAAAACCCTTGACATTAATAGAGCATTATATATAATACTCACAAGAAAGACGTGTGTGACCTTGGTAAACTTGTTATTATCACCACGATGGGATCATGGTGTCAAGAAGAAAAGGGTAAACCAATTATAAAATCTATGAAAATAGTGTTTAATTTCTGCTCAAGCATGTCATGGGGGTATAGAAGTCATGTCGGGTGTTTGTGCTCAACCTTAACCTGGCTTTGACACTCAACTCATTGAGCTACATACTTTGCAATCTCTCATTGCATACCTACCCAATGCTATAAGTGTCAAAGGTTTGATGTTTTTTTCACCCCTATATGTGCTAAATCAAGTGCACTATGATTCTTTAAAAAATTATTGTCCAAAATCCCCTAAAAGAGACATAAATCTGACCTTGATGTCACAAGAACCCATCTACATCCAAATAATATCTATAAAAAAATATTAAGGGATCTTTAAGACCAAAATTATCATTGAACCTCTCTATACCACTCATCCTCTACCAACTAATAGAGAACATCTCCTCTAACAACTGCTAGAGAACATGTCTTCTCAAATATGTTTTCAAATTCAAAGCTATTATTTCATGTTGCCTCCTAAATATACAACCACATTATCCTTGGCTTTTATGTAATGTACATCAAAATCATACTCACACAAGAAATCCTTCCAATGTTATTGGCGGGTGTTCATACTTAGCTATGTGAAGATTTAATAAAGGTTGTGATATGTGTAAAGCTCAAATTGGTATCCCAAGAGAAAATGTCTCCACTTAACAAATCATGAACCATTACTACTAGTTCTAAATCACGTGTAGGATAATTTATCTCACGAGTCTTAAGTTTTTTGACATATGCAATCACATGACCCTCTTATACAAACATTCCACCAAGTCCCTCTATGGGTTCATCTATGTAAACCATTAAATCTATAACTGCTGATATTGGTGTGCTGATAAGCACGCCTTAAGGGTCCAAAAATTCTTCTCACATTACCTCATCTACTCAAACTTATTCCCCTTCTATTGAAGAGTAGTGATGGAGTGTGCAATCTTGTAGAAACCCTCTACAAACCTATGATAATTTCTTGTCAATCCCATAAAATTTTAACCTCTATCATATTGGTAGGTGCTAGACAATTCATGATGGCTTTTATCTTTGATAAATCTATGGACATACCATTCCCAAATATGATATGACCTAGGTATTGAACCTTTAATTGAAAAAATACTCTTTGTTAGGTTACCCTTAAGTTGGTTCTCTCTAAAATATTGAAGAACCTACTGCAAATACTCCTTGTTCCCCTCTATCTATGAATAGATTAAAATTTCATCAAAAGGAACTGATACAAATTATTCCAAGAATATGTAGAACACCACATTCATGAGGCTCATGAACACTACAAGGGCATTCATGCAACTAAATGGTACCATTGTGAACTCATAATGATCATATAGTGAGAAAAAAATCTTATGAATGCTTACTTATACAATCCTTAGTTGATGATATTTGGACTTTGAATCTATCTTAAAAAATGCCCTAGGATGATCCTATATCTAATTGAAACAGTTATCAATCCTAGGTAAAGGGTAATGGTTCTTCACAATGACTTTGTTCAGCTACCTATAGTATATGCAAAGGTAAAAGGACACATATTTTTCTTAACAAAAATAACTAGTGGTCCCCAAGGAGATATGTTGGGAAAAATGTGACCCTTCTACAACAACTACTATAACTATAGTTTGAGCTCACTAAGCTCATGAGTGGTCATCTTATAAGGTTCTCAAGATAAAATCTTAGTGCATAGCGCAAGGTCTATGTGGAAGTATATCCCTTGTCAGGGTGGAATCCCTGGTAACTCTTATGGAAAGTTAGGAAATTCTTTAAAATATGGTGATCATCATTGTTACTCTTTGACATATCCTATGATATGTCACTGATTGAAATAACAAATAATCAACACCCCTTTTGCATACACCACTCAAGTTGCATAATATAAATTATGCAAAGAGAAATAAGTCTATACATTCTTATGATCTCAGCTCTAACACCATGATCACCAACACACTCAATTTCCTTAATATGTCATAGCTCAATGGGCATCAAACTAGTCCATACCCAACACCACTTCGTAAGAACCTAAGGGAATAACTCAAATTTCCACTAATGTGGTGAAGGCTCGAAATCCCAACTCGCAATCCCTAATCACTAAATCTATGTAATGTCCCCATGCACGGTTGGTTGCGTCTCGGTGGTCACGTGTCTGATGGGCTTGCGTAAGACCCCAGATTCTCTGGTGGTAGCTTTGGTGATGGAAGATTCCTCCCTAGTCATCACCCTTAACACCCTGGGTAGCCGCCCTCACTACTAGGTCAGTCTTTTGGTGTAGTGGTTGGGTCTTAGTGGTATCAGAGCCGAGGTCTTGAGGTCGAGACCCACGGAGCTGGTGGGTTGTAATGTCCCCGTGCACAGCTGGGTGCATCTCAGTGGCCATGTGTCTAGTGGGCTTGCGTAAGACCCCAGATTCTCCGGTGGTGGCCTTGGTGGTGGAATATTCTTCCCTAGTCGTCACCCTTAACACCCTGGGTAGTCGCCCTCACTACTAGGCCAATCTTTTAGTGTAGTGGTATGTTATTTTAAAAAGGGGACTTGGAGGGTGGATGCCTCATCAGGAGGTTAAATTAATATTTCTTAAGTTAAAAATGATAATGACATTGGACACCACATGAGGTGAAAAATTTAATATTTCTAAGTTATTATTCCTAAGGAGTTTGGACGCCTAATTGAAGAGGAGAAAAGGTGAATTTAAAATATTAAATATTTTTAAATCAAGAAAGGCGTCCCATTTGGAGAAGTTGAAGAGTCACCTCAAAACTTATAAAAGGAGGCCTTTTCTCACTCATTTCTCATCTTTGGTTAATTATATCAAAATGTCGGTGAATTGATTTCAGAACCTGGCTAACGAGAAGCTTAGCATTTTTACACCATTCTTCGGGCCTGAAACTATGGTTCCCTAGATGGTCAGATGGGAGTGTGCTCAATTTAGGAGTGCATATTGTGCATCAACATTGAAGATTTTGGTAATAAATTCTAGTTTTTGTGTTTGTTGATTATATCATGGCTGAAGGAGATTTTCAAATACAACTCTTTGTATGATTTAAATCTGCTTATGGGTTTTGATTTATATCATTTTCTAGCTTAAGACGATCCATTTTGCAAAAGCTCAGATTTTATAACAATGTTTTATTTTATCTAGAAGAGTCTTCCCTCTTGCTAGGGTCGTACCATCTTTTGTTGTTCTCTTGAAGTTGAACCTTCCTCAAGGTGGCTCCTATACTTTGTTAAAAACTTATTTTCTATTCGCCATATTTAAAGGAAGCTATGGAAGAAGTTTGGAGTGCTAGTTGGTGTTTTTGATGATTGAAATATGCATTTGATGATTGCACAGTTGCTAGTTTGTAATTTAGTGTGTTGGAATTTTATTTCAAACTTAGTTCCTTCCTTGTGATGCAATATTTCCTCGTCATCTATGTTGCTAGTGTTCATGTGCAGTCCATTTAAAGAAGGCGGGAGCTTTTGGGGTGAAGATATGAACAATTTATTGATGGCTAATTGCTGGTAAGAAATCTTTGTTTGCTAGTTTATATCAAATTCATTAGTAAATCAGATTTTGGCTTGTTCTTCAGTAGTTGAGAGGATTCTAAGTTGAGAAATTATCTTCCATCATTTGGTTTTGTTAATATTGTAATAGCACTTTTAATTTGCAGTTATTCGTCATTGTAAGACTATAAACAGTAGTACTATTCCATTCATTTATTTTGCTGCATTTACTTGTGTTTAATTCCACACATTGTAACCCCTAGATGGTTTACTGCCAATGTGGAGGAATAAACACTGTATCTTTCATATTTTACCCACTGTTTAAGTGGTGAATTCCAACTGTTGAGTGGATGCCTACTATTAGTAGATGAACTGTATTTGTAATTATCTTTCCCCCACTGAACAAGTGGTAGTGTGGAATCTTGATTCTCTGCCTACTTCAATTCAATATTGATCTTCGTTCCAGTTTGGTTGCTAACAACTCCTTCCCATATGCTATCACCTCGCCTTTCAAAGATTCTTGGTGAACATTCTTGGCAAAGGTTACTTTCATTTGTTCATGAATTTGGGGCTAATCCTTAACGAGTGCTTGTTGTTGGTGAAAATTCAAAGAAAAAAATTAAGGGGCATGTTTCAGTGGTATTAGAGTAGAAGATCTTGCCATCCTATAAGAAGGACAAAGTCAGTTGATAGATGAGTCACAGAGGAATTAGACTCTACACCAGAGGTCAACACAGAGTTCAGTTCCAATGGCCTACGGTTGATCTTTCAAAGGTTTTGAGGAACCAAGAAACTCTTTTTACTCCAGCAGTAGTGCTTGTAAATAAGAAAGATAATTCTTTGTGCGTGTCTATTGAATATCATGCATAAAATCAATAGTTACTAAACTTGTGGGAAGATTTGAGTTCAGTTTAGAAGTTGGCAGTTAGGCATGGCTAATGATGAAGAGATGAAACTTCCAGAGGCATTGTATATGGATAGAAAGAGACTTGACAAAGAGTTTCAATCAAGGGAAAATTAAGAGAACATTCTTCATTTGTTAGAACAATGTTTGATACAAGTGAAGCCATCGCATCGGAGGAAATACAGTTGGAATTAGCACCTGCAATGAATTTCTTGAATCAGCCCTATTGGTTGAGGCATCCTAATGAGGAAACAAAACTGGTGATTTCATATTGCTTCATGGAGATAATAAGAATTGTAATTCCCCAAATGCCCTATGATGATGAAACCATGAAGATTATATTAAATATGATAATGGAAAGTTTTCAAGATTTGGATCAAACTGGTAGTAGTTTGTTTTCAAGAAAAGCAGTTGTTTTAAAAACATTTTCTGAAGTTAGTGCTTGCATTTTATTGATAGAATTAGAGATGGAGAATCAAATTTATCACTTGTTTAATTATCTCTTCACCTCGACCTGGAGTGAGCACGAAGAGGGTATGCTTGCAGCTATCATGAATGTTCTAATTTCTACAATCAAAGAAGTTGATAGTCTTCCTAAAAGTGTCCAAACTCTTCTCTCAAATGCTTATGATCTTGAAGAGAATATTTCTCCCACTATTGGTTTGTTAGTCAAACAAATTTTTAGTCAATGTGAAGAAAAGTTGAGACCATTTTTGAAGAAGACTATTGAGAATAAAGAGGAGATTTTTGATGCTGAAGAGGAGAATGAAAGTTGGAACCCCTTTGAATTCATAGCAAATGTTCAGAGGGTATCTATGGATTTGCACTCATCCAAGCATTCTATAGAAGAATGTAATGTGATAGTGGAAGCTTTGAAGACTAGTGAGGTACTCTTGTTTTCTACAGAGGAGAATAGTGAGTTGACTTGTGTTAAGGAGCCTCAAGTTGAAGATTCAAAGGAAATACTTTTGGAAACAAGAGTTGAAATGGAGATGCATGAAGAGACCATAAGTACAGATCCAAATGAAGGAGAAGTTCATTTAGAAGAAGATACTTGTTCAACTAGTGAGTTGCTTCTTCACAATTTGGAGAATGTTGGTTTGAAAAAGAATCCACTGAGGAGAACGGAAAAGAGGAAGTAGAAGTTTCTTCCTACTACCAAGCTGATTTGAAAAACTCCTTAGAATCATGTGTAGAAGACAACATGGAAGGAGAAGCTTCTAGTAGTTATAAGGAAAATTTCTCTTCACTTGAAGTCAAGCTAAGGCAGAGGGCTAAGGATTTGGAAGGCACTATGGACAGGATGATGAAGAGTTTCCATCACATGCGTGACAAATTGAAGAGTACAACTCAAATGATTTTTTGATATCTGTATCCATCAAAGTTGTACTACATCATCTCAGCCAGCATATGAAGATTGCAATTCAAGTTCACAGACTGCTGAAAAATGGAATTCAAGTTTTGTCAAATCTTGATGGAATTCATCGACATGTTGAAAATCTGATTTATGATGTGCCAAGAGGATTAGATGTTGCATTTCCATTGCTGCTATGAATTCCATTAAGTTTTCCTTGGAGGAAAATTAAATCAATTCTTTTGCACATCATTTGTGACAAAGACAAAGTAGCCAAAATTTCTAACAAGGCATTGGAGTGGAACGAGCTTACTAGATCCAAGTTGCAGGAAGTGCATGAGGCTGTAATTGAAGTGAAGAATCAATTTTTTGTAGTTCAATGTTCATGGGAGAAGGAAAACATAGGAAGAGCAGAAGAGCTTCACAAAATTCTTGATGAGCTTGATCTCATACAAGAAACATTTGACTTGGAGAGCTGTCCTGAGAGACCGGAGCATTCAAATTCTCATCAACAAGTTTTTCAAGCCTTTGATAATCTCTTGTATGAAGAAGGTGCTAGTAGGGTTTATGTAAATCCTCTTTTTGAAAATGATGAGGTGGTACATGAGTTGCATGAAGGTGAATCTACTGCTGCTCCTAGTGCATCCATTCAACAAGGAATGGTAACTCAAGGATCACAAAGAAATGAAGACATTCTTTTTGGACAACAACGAAGAGTTTATTGGCATATTGATGAGGACTTTATTCATTATTTGATGAGGATACTTGTGAGGTTCTTTTCAGACTTTAGTACGCCACCATCTTCTCTTAGAGTAATTGATTTCAGAATTGTATTTGATGAAGGCTTCACGGAATCTTTCTGGCAAATCATGACACATGATTCTAGATTCAATTTCTTCAACGAACATGGGTTGGTTGATTATTTCTTGGAGTTACAAGAAGTGTCAATTCAGACGGAATGAGAAAATCAGAGGATTCATGTGAGATCAGTTCTTTGTCTGAGAAGTTGTTCTTCATTGTTGTTGGTTTGGGATCCTGGCATTACTTGGAAAGAAGGTAATATTGAAAATTTTAAAGGGGATAAACTAGCACATTATATTCAGAATGTAATTGTGATCATTTGCTCTTGTGTTGGGAAATTTCTCCAATTCCCCTTTTAAAAATGCACCTCAGAAAGCCAAATTCAGAAAAACTCAACTGTCCTACCTGAAGAAGAAAGCTCACTCAGCTGTTGCCAATCTGAATATTGCCAAAAATAGAACTTACTAAAAATAGTAAATTCTAAAAAGTTGTTCAACTCACTTTGCATGTTATATCATTGTGAAGCTCTCTGAAAACCCAAAAGAATCCACAATCCAAACCTTGAAACTCCAATGTGTTGGCTAAAAATAGCAAGTTCCAGAAAAGGTTGTCCAATGGAGATGCATGTCACACCATTCTGAACCTCTCCAAAAACCCAGAAAACTCCACTAGACATGCATCAGAAACTCATACATGCAAACCATTAAAAATGCTTCAAAACCTCAATAAAATATGAAACCCTAATTTTACCTCTGACGAGCCTACGGGCTTCCAAAAATAGGCTATCAGTCACTGAAGGGTGTGTAGCTAAAATGGGGACATTACAGTCCGCCCTTCCCAAAATTTATTGTCCTCAGGCAATTCTAATGCTATCCCAAGATCACCTTGATGAACCAAACTAAAACTGAATATAATCCTAGGGTCCCAAATCAACCTAGGAGATCAATAACACCAACCAATGAAAGCTCTGCTCTGTTGGATGCCAACACAAGAGACCTCTTGATTATGACTAAACTGAAACACCATGGTAATAAACTCTAAAAATCCAGCATTGGCTACCTCATCTTCAACTGTTGAACTACAAACCCAAGTGATTCCAAGATTCCAAATCATTCTCAGGAACACCGTTCCTCTAATCTGTTGTGCTACCCTGATTAAAACATCTGCATAGCAAAGGAGGAGCAACATATCTTGGTTCACAAAAGACAATTTTCAAAAAATGTTAGTGCTCGAGTCCCATATCAGTCTGTAGAACCTGCAAACCTTGCTGACATAATTCTGATCAACAACATAAATGTTTTCAAGCATGTCTCCAAACCAATGCCCAACCAAGAGCAATGCTCCACACCCCATATTTATCCATAAGGATGAACAATGCCTCTTATGAAGCAAAATGATATCACCAAAAAAACTCCACGAATTTCTCACATGATTCACTTCAAGAGTCTCAAATTGACAAATCAAATTAGCTAATAACTTGTTGTCCCAAAAAGTAACGCATGAGTTGGTACCAAGAAATCCACTGTCAACCATCAATGAACAACCCATACCTGAACTTTCACCATATTGAATCATTCCCTTGCTCATTTGAGGTAGAAATTCAGTCCAAATAGGAGACAAAAAGACCTGAAAATGAGTAAACCAGCTACTAAACAGGTCTGAAATAAACATCTTGGGATCTGATTTTTGGAAAATCAACATCCAAGAAGGTAAACTACAACTGGAACATAAGAATTTCTCATCAAAATTGGCATAAATTCTCATGAACAAGGTTGATGGCACCTTTAGCAAAAGTCCCAATGCCACCACACACCCTCTTTTGATCACATTTCCTTTCTTGAACACCGATTTATGATCAAAAGTAATGTACCCAAGACAGGAAAATAAGGTAGCAACAATCATAAAACTAAAATTTTGACACTTATCTCTCCAACCAACCTTCTTTTTATGCATACCATTCTTCATAAAAATATAGTTGGAATCCAAAATACTAATTTTCAATTGCACACATTTCCCAACACAAGAGCAAATGATCACAATTACATTCTGAATATAATGTGTTTGTTTATCCCCTTTAGAATTTTCAATATTACCTTCTTGCCAAGTAATGTTAGGATCCCAAACCAACAACTATGAAGAACCATTTCTCAGACGGAGAACTGCTCTCACATGAATCCTCTGATTTTCTCATTCCATCTGAATTAACGCTTCTTGTAACTCCAAGAAATAATCAACCAACCCATGTTCGTTGAAGAAATTGAATCTAGAATCATGTGTCATGATTTGCCGGAAAGATTCCATGAAGCCTTCATCAAATACAATTCTGAAATCAATTACTCTAAGAGAAGATGGTGACGTACTAAATTCTGACAAGAACCTAACAAGCATCCTCATCAAATAATGAATGAAGTCCTCATCAATACGCCAATCAACTCTTTTTTGTTGTCCAAAAAGTGTCATCTCTTTGTGATCCATGAGTTACCATTCCTTGTTGAATGGATGCACTAGGAGCAACAATAAATTCATCTTCATGCAACTCATGTACCACCTCTCCACTGTTGGAAGACAAACTAAAATTTCCTCTTTCAGTAATTTCTGAAGAAATTCCCTCATAATTTTGAAAAAGAGGATTTACATAAACCCTACTAGCACCTTCTTCATACAAGAGATTATCAAAGGCCTAAAATGTTGGAAATAGGATGCCATTTAACTGCAATCCTAAACATTATTTATTTCATGTATCTCCTAAGTCCTTGGAATGTGTTCATCAACACTAGGATTAGGAAGAGATTAATGTTTGATGAAATAATCATGTTAATTGACATTTGTAATTAATTCTAAATGTTAGGAGCATGTGAGGTCGTCTATAATGATTTCCTAAATAATAGGGCCACATGGGGCGCCCACATGGTAGGTGACACTCACCTTGAGTTAAGTTAACTATTTGGAGTAAGAGATAACACTTCTGAATGCATGTAAAGATCCTAGGAGTTAGGGTTTGATGTTTGCATGCATGAAGTTCAGTTCAGTTCAATTCAGTTCAGAATCATTTTAGTTCAGTTCAATTCAATTCAGGTCAATTCAGTTCAGTTATGGTTCAGTTATCTTCAGTTATTTTTAGTTGAATGCTAATTGACTTCAGTTAACTTGGAATGCATGGCTAATGACTTAAGTTGCATGACAGATAACAGGGACTACCTTAAATTAACAGGGGATGACCATTCTTACATGAATGGTGTTGAGAAATGTTTCAGTTAACAAGAAATGACTTGGACCCAACTTGGGCGCCCAAGTTGGCTTCTTGGAATTAACTCATTTGCATGTTGAGATATTTCAGAAGACTAAGTTAAGTGGGACCTCTTTTGGGTGCCTACTTTGAGGATGAAGCCTTGAAGATATCTATAAAATAGAGGTTGAGTTTCTACTTCAGTTTGGGACACCCAAATGCATGAAGATGAGGATTTGACATTGTTCTTCATGGCATAACTCTATTTGCATGAGATAGGCGTACCTTTTAGGGATAGGGCTTGAGCATTGTAATTGTAACTTTTGTGGAGTTTACAAAGTTGATTAAAGCCTATATATCTCAAGCAAGTTGAAGAGAGTTTGTATCAGTTTTATTGCAGGTTGTGAAGAAGTTTTGGTGAAGGAAAAAGAAGCATTCTCAAGCAAGAATTGGAGCTATTGTAATCTACTTCAGAAGATTAAATAATAGAATAATTCTTGGTGGAGTTTTTTCCCAAAAGGGTTTCTCCATGGTACATGCTTGTGTAATCTTTCTAATATCTTGTCTACTTCTATCAACTTCTATCTACATGTTATCACTTGGATTTTGCACCCTGTTCAATGTGGAATTCAACAATCCAGAGTAACATGGGAATGATATTAAAAAGTATGAAACTTAGATAAGACCAAACCTCTGGAAGAGCCCGGCTTCCTATGCTGGTTATATCACCTAAACTACTGTCTTTGAAGGAAAAGAGAGAAGGATTACTGACGAAAATTATTAAAGCTAAAACTGGTAAATGATATTCCCTATGGTGATACACCTAACTAATAGGAATTATGAAAAAAATAGATTAACATACACTGGAAAACTAATGATAGTTATTGCATCTACACAACATAAATTTTGTAGGCTTATGCATAAATACTTCATGAAAAGGCTTGATTTGCATATATTTTCAAGAAGGAAAGATGAATTTCACAACTTTAAAAGTTCAAATGCAAACTCAATAAGCACAGTTCACAACCTCAATAATCCAAAAGAAGAATGAAAGTAAGATGAAACTAACACTGGTTTCCAAGGTAATTTTTGTATTTCATATTCCCAAATGAGTTACAAAGCATACATAAGTTGAGAAAGGATTGCTGAAAAATCACTAACTCTCCAAATCTGCATAATCAGAACTAAGGCTCAAATGAGTTACAAAGTGGCTAAGTAGCCAAACTCATAAGTTGCTCCACAAAATAAGGTTTTGGAAACCTCATTTTCGTAAGCACTCACAAAGCCTAAAATCTAGCATGTAAATCTTCTCTAAAAGAACTCACAAAAGGTTGAAAAGGTCAATTTGACCATATCCAAGATAAAAACTTAATAAATTAGCTCCTAGACGTCCTCCTTGTGTTCCCAAACTGAAAATAACTTTCCTTTATGCCCTCCAAGTGTTCTCAAACTAAAAACAACTTTCCCTCATTTATGGCATACCATTAATGCAAATATATCCTCATTTCTCCTATTTTCCTTCAAATCAAAATGTATCTTCTTGCTTTTCAACATCATACGTTGGAAAATTTCCATAATCTATTCATATTTTCACATGTTTCTATTTTTAAATATAATGCTTGAATCTAAATGATTTATAGATTATCATTTAAATTCATACATTTTACAATATAGAATAATAGAAACAACAATGTGTCAATATGAGATAAATATCTAAACAATGGAATTTACTAAGTCAAAAAAAAAACTTAGAAACACCTAAGTTATATCCATGCTTTGAAAAGCCTAAATATAAGGAAAAATATGAGGAGGCCATAAGACAAAGTATTAACCACACACTAATAATATTGATCTTCAAATAAAAGAAATAGCAAAAAAAAAAAAACTCCATCATGGCATTAGAAGATAGGGTCTCAACCCTAAAAACTAAGCAAAAAGAAAAATATTGTTTCATTTTGTATCTCTTGAAACTTCTTGAAGAATTTTGGCCATCGTCATGAGGGTTTGTGGAAAACTCAGAGACATCTGATTGATTCCATGGCTTTCTAGAGGCATCGTCTCCTGCATTTTTCATTTTACTGTTCTTCTATATAGAAACAAGCTAGTAAGTCGCTCACTGAGAACTCAAGGCGGACAAAAATATCTATTCATGATTTTTTGGGCTTTACAGGCTGTGGCTTTCAATATTTTCATACCATTTTCTGAATGTTTCCTTTGTTTTTTTTTTGTGATTTCTCCTTTATTTGCTCAGGCCGCCAATATGGGTTTCCATCTGGAGCATTTATCAGAAATTCTAAAAATATGGCTGCCAATAGAGATTTATAGAAGATCTTTGTCCATTTCTTTTGAAAGCTTTGTCTCTTAAAGCCGCGGTTCTGGATTTTATTAAAATCACAAAAATTATGGTAAGCAAATGCTCAAAAAACTTTGATTCTTTGCTCTCCACAGTTAATGATTTCAGCTTTCTTAAATATTCAATTCCACTGCAGATGGAAATTTGAGTTTGTAAACAAACAATGGTGAAGGCTCAGGATTGTATTTTTCTGCTCTTTTTACTCTTTTGAAAGTTTATTTATGCCACAGAGGTTCAAAAACTCTCTTTTCCATTGTGTAATCTGTGACTCCATGATTTCCCTTCATTGGTCGTGGCCATAGGCTTTCTTTGTACTTTATTTATCTTTTGTAGAGAAAAGAGGGCTCAAAAATCCTTTTGGTTGGCCACCATGATTTTTCTATTCAGAAGTTTTTATTCTCTATAAAATAGATGTGCCATGTACTCAATACATTTGGGTATTAGTTATTCTCATGCGTGCCTTTGTATTTATCTCCATTTCATCTCATTTAAATGAGAAAACCCAGGTAGTGGGTATTCCTTTGCTTGAGCTTTGATATTTGAGATTTTCATTTGCATTTTCTGTTGATTTCCAGTTATGGGTATCATTGAATAGGCCACGGCCTTGAGCTTTCTCCATGGTGAGTTACTCATTTTGTACTTTCCATGGCCGACCTGGGTTTATTGTCCTTGTGATTTCCATATACAAGAGAAAACTAGCATATTGGATTCTATCCTCTGTGCAAGTTGAGCCTCATCCTGGGTTCGATTTCTTTTGGCTGAAATCTCCTTATATTTTCCTTTCCTCATAATAAACAAGGGTTTGTATTTTCTTCTACAAGCATTTAACTTTGTTTCATATGATTTCCTTAAAGCTTTCCTTTTTTCCTGTTACACTGAAGCTCTTGCTTCTCCTATCACATGAATTACACCATTGTAGTGGTTCTTAAGTTAATGTTCATTAAATTCTACAATGGCTATCAGAGAGATCTTCTGCACTAATACATTAGTTTTGGCAGCTTGCATTGTTCTATCATTAAAGATTCTTGAACATCAACTATTCCATGAAGAAATAATAGTATTTTGTGAACAAAAAGTATCTTGCATTTTCCATGTACATTATGAGACTGGTTGTTCAGTCTAATCCTACTGATGATTGCTTTCTTTGATATCAAAGTTCTTTTCAATAGATTTGTCTTATATAGTATACCATGATAATCCTTCACTGTCTCTCCAAAACTTGTAGCATTTTCCTAATATGTTGTTATATTTTTTATTACTGATAGCTTGCATGCTAAATACATGGGATTCCTTTATCTGAAGCATGATGATATTAGACATGATGTATTATGCTCCCAAAACATATTGCTTTACAAGCAAAATAGATTTCTTCAAACATTCCATGTTGTCTTGATACTTGTTGAATAATCTTGCTATTTTATGCTCTTTTCACTATTTCAAAGAGCAAGTTTCTATCAGTGACATATTGTAATTGCAATCTGCATTTCAAAAGTTGTTGTAGATTTTAAACATAGCAATCTAGATTGAATGCACTGAAGTGCACTTTAAAATTTGTGCATAAATAATGAGCTGGGCTCAACTCTCATGGGAGCCACATTTATTCCCACTCATATTTAATCAGATAAATAATTGCACCTGTTGCTGCACATGGAACAAACAAGTTAGGAAAAAATGTGCACATCTTAGATGTGTTTGATAATCCTAATGGTTTTCAGGGACACCTAAAATGTGCATGTAGCTTACTTAATGCAGATTATGTTCAATGTATGCATGAATAGGGTGAATATGTATGTAACGTCTGTTATCGGTCATTGCTTAGAGTGTACTCTAACACCATTGCTAATGTCATATGCAGGATTAGGAGTGGAAGGAGCTAGAAGAGAGGGATGAAACTTGGGACAGCAGCAAGGAAAAATACATATGAAAACCAGTCATTCCAGGCAATGGTTGGTTACCCTCTTTACATGCACATTCATTTCTCCTCTTTACTTATTCATGTATATATTGTTCATACTTTTTTTTGAATAAGCAAGTTAATCTCATGGCTTGTATGAGATAATGAACATTTATTCATTCAATAAAGATTATTCTTCTTAAAAGTTTTGAAACTTTCTCTATTACATGCATGTGTATGAATGTAATAATCTGTAGTTGTAATCTTTTTCCAAATTTTTTCATTTATATATTTGAATGTAATGAAGAAGGTTAATAAAATGTACCTTATTTTCCTCAGTTTAAAATATACTCCACCCCTTTGAACGTATGAGTGAAAAAAGGGTAACATTTTTGGCGACCTTTGCTGTATGTTTTCCTGCTAAACATGAAAATTAGTTGCCTAGACTTGTCCATTGGGCATGGAGTCATTAGGGAAAACTTAGAAACAGACCTAGAGTAGTTTTGTACATGATTGTAACTCACTTGTGACTCATTAGAACAGATCAGGTTACTTGGACATTTATTGAAAACAGGCAATGCATAAGAGAAACTACTAAACTGTGATGGAACATCACTTAGGGAAAGTAAACAACAACTAAACTAAAGTACAACAACACTTATTGAAAGCATAAACCTAACCTAATATGTACAATGAAAATCATACCTCAAAACAGTGTTTGAGGTGAATCCCATTAACTGGGATTGGTAGGATTTCTCCATCCATGTTTGAAAGCTGGAATGCGTTATGCTCCTTGCATTCAGTGATGATAAATGGGCCAGTCCAAAAATGGTCAAATTTTGTATGCTTTCCTAGTCCACTTTTTAGCATGTCCCACTTGAGAACAATGTCACCTTCCTTGAAAACTTTAGCTATAGCTTTCTTATCAAATGTTCTCTTTGTTTGAAGTTGATGATACTCCAAAGTTTTCATTGCTTTGTCTCTTATTTCTTCGAGCTCCATGAGCTCAGCATATCTTACGGACATTGGGTCATGTTCTTCAAACATCTCCAACTGATGTACAATGTCAAGAGCTGGCAGCTCTACAGATAAAGGCAATCTTTCCGCTTTGCCATAAACTAGTACTTATGGTGAATTGCCAATAGACTTCTTAGGGGTCACTCTGTCTTCCCAAAGTGCATACTTTATATTTATGTGCCAGGTCCTTTGATTATCCTCCATGGTTCTTTTAACAATCATGATGAGATTCTTATTTGTACTTTCAGCTAAACCATTACCCTAAGGGTAATAATCTGAGGACATATTCAAATGAATGCCATGTTTAACAGCCTAATCAGTTACTCTTAAACCCACAAATTCAAGAGCACTATCAGATATGATAGAATCAGGAACTCCAAACCTGGTTACTATGTCATCATAGAAATTCAATACAAAAGATTCATTTGCTTCTTTTAATGCAACCGCCTCTGTCCACCGTGTAAAATAGTCAGTGGCTGTAAGTACCCACTTGTGACCATTACTGGAAGGTGGATTTATTGGTCCAATGAAATCAATGCCCCATCTCATGAAGGGTTGCTCTACCTGAATTGGATGTAGAGGCATAGCAGGCAGCTTTTCTTTTCCTATAAAAAGAGCACACTTCACACATTTCTCTGACCATTCATATGCATCTTTAAATAAGTTGGGCCAGTAATAGCCAGCTCTCATTATCTTCCATGCAGTAGTTCTTGGAGCAAAGTGACCTCCTGCAACTCCATCATGAAACTCATGAAGTACCTTTTCAATCTGATCACTATGAATACATCTTAATAGAACACCATTTAGATCTTTTTTGAAAAGAACGTTATTTACCAGTGCATATGGAATGGACTGCAATCTGAAGTATCACCAGTTTGTTAAAAAATGGGTCATATCTTGAACCCAACTTGTTAACACAAGCACATCATCTTGAGCATTCTAAGGCTCATCTGTATTAACTAAAACAACGTCTTTTTCTAATTCTTTTTCATTGCTTGATCTTGTAGCAAGTTGTTCACAAAGACCTTTACCTCTAACCAGTTTGGTAATCTAGATATCTATGTCATATTCCATAACTTTGGTGATCCACCCTACTCTTTTCTCATTCAGATCTTTGCTCAACAGAAATTCCTTAACACTTGGGTGTGCAACCATGACATGAATTTTATTATTAGAGATTAAAGGCTTGAATTTTTTCAAGCTTCTTATGACAGCAAGGACATGCTTCTCTACAAAGGAATATTTTTGTTCATAATCAGCCAAACCTTGACTGAAAAAGGCGATTGGTTGCTCTAAATTTTCTTCATTTTTTTGCACTAATATTGCAAAAATATTATTTATGCTACCATAAGGATACAGAATAAAATCTTTAGAGAAATTGGGATTTACCAGCGTAGGAGTTGCTGCTAAGGCCTCCTTAATTGCCTCAAAACTGTTCTTGGCATCTTTTGTCCAACTGAAAACTGCATTCTTCTTTAACATAGCTGTCAAAGGTTGTAACAGGTTTGCGACATCAAGTATAAACCTTCTCAAAAAGTTGATTCGGCCCAAAAAGCTCTGCAGACCCTTCTTGTGATTGGGTAATGGCAGTTCAAGTATGGCTTTGACTCTCTCAGGGTCAATAGTAATTCCTTGCATGGACACTATGTGTCCTAATAATTTACCTTCATGAATAGCAAATATACACTTTTTTGGATTGAGAGATATACCAAACTCTCTGCATTTTTCAAAAACTTGCTTAAGGTGTGACAAATGTTCATCGGCATTCTTAGAATACATTGTAACATCATCTAAATAAATCAGCACAATCTTATTAATCAAACTTTGAAACGCCATATCCATGGCCCTTTGAAACGTGGTACCAACATTAGACAAACCAAAAGGCATCCTCTTTTATGCCATGGTACCCCACTTAGTTGTAAAAGCAGTTTTAAACTGATCCTCTTCTTTAACCAGCACTTGGTTATAACCCGAATAACCATCTAATAAGGAAAATATTTCAGAACCAGCAACTACTTGCAGGATCTGCTCCATGGAGGGCAGCAGGTAGTGATCTTTCAAAGATGCTCGGTTAAGATTTCTAAAGTCTACACAGAGTCTTATCTCACCATTTTTCTTCCTAACCGGTACAAGATTAGAAACCCATGAAGTATGTTTAATAGGAAAGATGATACCCCCCTCAACTAGTTTGGTCAGCTCTTTAATCATTAAGGGCTCAAGCTTGGGGTTCAAGGGCCTTTGTTTCTGCCTTACTGGCCTAGCATTAGGCTCTAACTCAATTGTGTGTTGGGAAATACGGGGATCAAAACCTTTCAAATTTGAGTATTCCCAAGCAAACACATCATGAAATTCTTGGCATAAAGCAACAAAAGATTGTTTATCTTCAGGTGAACATATTTTTCATATCTTAAGGAGTTTACCTTTGAAAATATCCAATTCTTCATAATGTTCTTCTTTGATCTGCAAACCAGCTTTACCCTTTTTAAGCTGATCATTAGTGCTGAAAATTGATTCCAAGGTAACAAGACCTTTGGGTAACTTATTTGTCCTCAGCTGTATGATTTGATCATCATACTGTTGCTTAAGTTTTCCTTTATTCACCATAGAGAATTGATCTTCTTCAAGCAGAAAAGAAAGAATCTATTTGTCACTGTCAAAAACCTGCCAATGAATGTTGTTATCAAGAATTGATGGCCTGACTACAACCTTCACATACTGCTGTACTTTCTATTTTCTAATGTCACTTGGAATATCAAACTGTGCTCCAATGGTTGCAAGCCTATCAGCATGTTTGTTATGGCTCCTTGGAATAGATACTAAATTAAAGGCATCAAACTCCTCAATCATACTCCACACTCTGTTTCTATAAGACTTCAGTGCATCATTTTTAGCAACATTCAGGCCTCTTATTTGATTAACAATAAGCTCGTTGTCCCCATAAACTTTCAAACAACTTATTCCTCTCTTCCTTGCCCACTCAAGACCTTGAACAAGGCCTTCATACTCAGCAGTGTTGTTACAACACACAAAAGCAAAACGGAATGCTGAATAATACTTATCTCCTTGTGGGGATACAAGCATTGCACCCCCTCTAGCTCCATTTTTGCTTCTAGAACCATCAAAATGCATCTCCCACAGCTCATTTTGCTGCTCAATCTGACTTTCTGCACTCCTTTCAAGATTTGGCATTTATGTCCCAGCTTCATACAACACATAATTGCCCAGAACGACATCCTGAATGAACTCATTTGGATTATCAGTCACGTTCTCAACTTCCCATTCATTCAGGAGCACCTCAAGTACACTTTCAGCTTGTAACTCTTGTGCTGAAGCAAGTTTGGTATCCTCTAAAACAACAGAATTAACATTAACAACAAATGGCACATAAGGCTCAATGTGATCTTTGGCAAGAGACTCGGAAGTTATAGTTACCTTAGTACCATACTTGGTCCTAAAAAGCATATGGGACCAATCTGAAGATAAATACCCTCCAATTTTAGTTGTGAAGTCTCTAGACAGGCATAATGCGAAAAATGGAGGCAAGTCTATAACAAACACATCTTGAGGGATTAAAAAATTAGGACAAGCATGTAACATAAGATTCAGAATTTTTATAACACCTACAGTGTTTACTGTTGTCCCATTTAATTGAAGTACTCCCTTTTCTAATGGTTGGTATTGCAGTCCTAGCTGGTCTGCAATCCTTTTTGGCATTACAGAGATGCTAGCCCCACTATCAACCATGCAATTGTGCACCAATTTATTCCCCACTATTAAGGAAACATAGAAAGGAGGGGGCTTGACACCATTACTTTGCTGTGAAGTACTATCCAGAGGTGCATTGGTTAAAACTGACCTTGCTTGGCTCACAGAGGTTTCATTTGAAACATTCTGACCAACTGGATTTGATAAGGCTGACTGTAACAAATCTATTTGACCAGGGATAGCTAAAGCATCCCACATTGAGATGGAAACATTCAATTTTTTCATGCTTTCAACAATGTTGAAAGGTGCAGAAACATTTACCTTTGGTTGTGTTTTTACAACAGCATGATCAGGTTGCACTTGATTTGAAGATGAAGCATATAAAGGTTGCTCTTTACTAGTGTTTTGACCTTGCTGTAAAATGTGTGGTGCTTGCTGATTTGATGGACCAGCAACTCCCTTATCTTGATATGTTGCCTATTCAACCTCAAAATCCCTCTTCTTGGCTCTAGTATTAGCAGCAACAAGTGTGTCATCCTGGTTCACCCCATAGAATTCCTATCCCTGCCAATTTAGGAGAGTTGAATCATTTGCAAGTTGATCCTGCTATTGTGAGTACCCTTCCTTAGGAAAATCTTGCACACCTACAACATTTTGCACCATAAGAGCTTGGATGATCACGCCATTAGAGCACGTAGCTTGATTATGTGGCTGGTTACACAGATAACACCATTCATAATCCACAGCTAAATTGTTTTGAACAAGAACAAGCTCTTTGACAGCACTAATTGGAGCTGGATTATAAGCCTGAAAAGGTCTTGTAGCAATATTTTGTCTTGTTCCTTGGTAGTTATCTTGGTATTGTTGTCGATTGCCCTGGTACTGCTGTTGTTGACCTTGAAAAGGCTGACTTGAAGCCTGGTTCTACTACTGATAAGGCCTGGTATAAGATTGTTGCTTTTCCAAGTTCACCAACTTGTTACCAAAATTTTGCAAAAGACTTTTGATCTCTTGTAGCTCCTATGACGTGCCTGAAACAACACTTTATTGATTAACAACAACTGGAACAACAGTTGGCAGTGTTGGTACAACTAGTAGAGGTGTAAAAGGAGGTATCTGCAAAAGCATATTAGGCTGTATATCTAGGAAAAAAGGAATTGGTGGCCTAAGGGCAATTTTTCCTGCCTAAATCAAGTAGTTTTCTTCCCTGATTGCTACTTCATATGCACCTGGTAAGGATACTCCACCCATCGATTGTGTCATGACTGTTATTTCACTGTTTAAGGCCTTTAGAAAGTATAAGAAGGCATGCTCAGGAGATGGCCTCATTGTTACATGAATCCTAAACCAAGTCCTCTGGAATTGAAAATTAAAATCCATCATTTGCTCCTGAGGAGCTCTTTTTATAGTTGTTAATTGCTCCACCAGAGACAAATGATCAGATTTGTCTTGAAATTGCTTGTGCAGTTTGTCGCCATAGTCATCCCACATTGCAATAGTGCTAACTGGTAAACCCCACTACCACTGCAAACCCTTTCCCTTGAAAGATGCAACAAGCAGTCTTACAGCTACATCTTCATGAGTTATGTGATGCACTCCACATAATGAGGCTACATCCCTTATATGCTCAATAGGAGTAGTTTGATCCTCCCCAGTGAAGATTGGTAAGTTCTTTAAGGCAGCTAATGGTATATCATTGTGTTGCGCCAAATCCAAGGGACTGCCTCCATCAAAAGCCACAAATGGTTGATTCCTTGTCATATGTACATTAAGAGGTGGATTTACTTGAACTCTAGGTGAAACAAAAAATGGGACAGCAGTATGAGATCTCGCAGGTGGAGGAGTAGACCTAGTTCTTCTAGAATAGACAAATGTTGTCCTTGGCCTTTCTGTCGCCCTGCCTTTTCTCCTTGGTGGGGAAAGCTGTAAATATTCGAAAGGAACTTAGCTACTCCTTCTCTGAACTCTTCTC
Source organism: Sequoia sempervirens (assembly GCA_007258455.2). Classification (NCBI taxonomy): domain Eukaryota; kingdom Viridiplantae; phylum Streptophyta; class Pinopsida; order Cupressales; family Cupressaceae; genus Sequoia; species Sequoia sempervirens. The sequence continues at coordinate 4,717 of VDFB02340251.1, read as the reverse complement.
ATAAGTTGTAACAACACTGATTCTGAAGTTCTTTCTCTTTATGGAGTCGCCAAGTATGCAAGTATAACCTCTAAAAGGTTTGAAACTTGCTAGTTGCATACCAAACCAACAAAAAATGATGAGGAACTTGTCCCACCAGGCGTGCCAAAAATGTTATCACTTGGATTTTGCACCCTGTTGAATGTGGGATTCAACAATCCAGTGTAACATGGGAATGATCTTAAAAAGTATGAAACTTTGATAAGACCAAACCTCCAGAAGAGGACGGCTTCCTATGCTGGTAATATCACCCAAACTACTGTCTTTGAAGGAAAAGAGAGAAGGATTACTGACGAAAATGATTAAAGCTAAAACTGGTAAATGATATTCCCTATGGTGATACACCTAACTGACAGGAATTATGAAACAAATAGATTAGCATACACTAGAAAACTGATGATAGTTATTGCATCTACACAACATAAATTTTGTAGGCTTATGCATAAATACTTCATGAAAAGGCTTGATCTGCATATATTTTCAAGAAGGAAAGATGAATTTCACAACTTTAAAAGTTCAAATGCAAACTTAATAACCACAGTTCACAACCTGCATAATCCAAAAGAAGAGTGAAAGTAAGATGAAACTAACACTGGTTTCCAAGGTAATTTATGTATTTCATATTCCCAAATGAGTTACAAAGCATACATAACTTGAGAAAATTTCCATAATCTATTCATATTTTCACATGTTTCTATTTTTAAATATAATGCTTGAATCTAAATGATTTATATATTATCATTTAAATTCATACATTTTACAATATAGAATAATAGAAACAACAATGTGTCAATATGAGATAAATATCTAAACAATGGAATTTACTAAGTCAAAAAAAAAAAACTTAGAAACACCTAAGTTATATCCATGCTTTGAAAATCCTAAATATAAGGCAAAATATGAGGAGGATGTAAGACAAAGTCTTAACCACGCACTAATAATATTGATCTTCAAATAAAAGAAATAGAAAAAATAAATAAAACTCCATCGTGCCATTAGAAGATAGCGTCTCAACCCAAAAAACTAAGCAAAAAGCAAAATATTGTTTCATTTTGTATCTCTTGAAACTTCTTGAAGAATTTTGGCCGCCGTCATGAGGGTTTGTGGAAAACTCAGAGACATCTGATTGATTCCATGGCTTTCTAGAGGCATCGTCTCCTGCATTTTGCATTTTATTGTTCTTCTATATAGAAACACGCTGGTAAGTCACTCATTGAGAACTCAAGGCGGACAAAAATCTCTATTCATGATTTTTTGGGCTTTACAGGTCGTGGCTTTCAATATTTTCATACCATTTTTTGAATGTTTCCTTTGTATTTTTTTTGTGATTTCTCCTTTATTTGCTCAGGCCGCCAATATGGGTTTCCATCTGGAGCTTTTATCAGAAATTCTGCAAATATGGCCACCAATAGAGATTTATAGAAGATCTTCGTCCATTTCTTTTGAAAGCTTTTGAAAGCTTTGTCTCTTAAAGCCGCGGTTCTGGCTTTTATTAAACTCACAGAAATTATGGTAAGCAAATGCTCAAAAAACTTCAATTCTTTGCTCTCCACAGTTAATGATTTCAGCTTTCTTAAATATTCAATTCCATTGCAGATGGAAATCTAGGTTTGTAAACAAACAATGGTGAACGCTCTGGATTGTATTTTTTTGCTCTTTTTACTCTTTTGAAAGTTTATTTATGCCACAGAGGTTCAAAAACTCTCTTTTCCGTTGTGTAATCTGTGACTCCATGATTTCCCTTCATTGGTCGCGGCCATAGGGTTTCTCTGTACTTTATTTATCTTCTGTAGAGAAAAGAAGAATCGAAAATCCTTTTGGTTGGCCACCATGATTTTTCTATTTAGAAGCTTTTATTCTCTATTATATAGTTGTTCCATGTACTCAATACATCTAGGTATTAGTTATTCTCATGTGTGCCTTTGTATTTATCTCCATTGCATCTCATTTAAATGAGAAAACCCAGGTCGTGGGTATTCCTTTCCTTGAGCTTTGATATTTGTGATTTTCATTTGCATTTTCTGTTGATTTCCAGTTATGGGTATCATTGAATAGGCCACGGCCTTGAGCTTTCTCCATGGTGAGTTACTCATTCTATACTTTCCATGGCCGACTTGGGTTTATTGTCCTTGTGATTTCCATATACAAGAGAAAACTGGCATATTGGATTCTATCCTCTCTGCAAGTTGAGCCTCATCCTAGGTTCGATTTCTTTTGGCTGAAATCTCCTTATATTTTCCTTTCCTCACAATAAACAAGGGTTTTTATTTTCTTGTACAAGCATTTCACTTTGTTTCATGTGATTTCCTTAAAGGTTTCCTTTTTTCCTGTTACACTGAAGCTTCTGCTTCTCCTATCACATGAACTACACCATTGTAGTGGTTCTTTAGATAATGTTCATTAAATTCTACAATGGCTATCAGAGAGATCTTCTGCACTAATAAATTAGTTTTGGCAACTTGCATTGTTCTATCATTAAAGATTCTTGAACATCAACTATTCCATAAAGAAAGAATAGTATTTTGTGAATAAAAAGTATCTTGCATTTTCCATGTATATTATGAGACTGGTTGTTCAGTCTAATCCTACTAATGATTGCTTTCTTTGATATCAAACTGCTTTTCAATAGATCTGTCTTATATAGTATACCATGATAATCCTTCACTGTCTCTCCAAAACTTGTAGCATTTTCCTAATATGTTGTTATATTTTTTATTACTGATAGCTTGCATGCTAAATACATGGGATTCCTTTATCTGAAGCATGATGATATTAGACATGATGTATTATGCTCCCAAAACATATTGCTTTACAAGCAAAATAGATTTCTTCAAACATTCCATGTTGTCTTGATACTTGTTGAATAATCTTGCTATTTTATGCTCTTTTCACTATTTCAAAGAGCAAGTTTCTATCAGTGACATATTGTAATTGCAATCTGCATTTCAAAAGTTGTTGTAGATTTTAAACATAGCAATCTAGATTGAATGCACTGAAGTGCACTTTAAAATTTGTGCATAAATAATGAGCTGGGCTCAACTCTCATGGGAGCCACATTTATTCCCACTCATATTTAATCAGATAAATAATTGCACCTGTTGCTGCACATGGAACAAACAAGTTAGGAAAAAATGTGCACATCTTAGATGTGTTTGATAATCCTAATGGTTTTCAGGGACACCTAAAATGTGCATGTAGCTTACTTAATGCAGATTATGTTCAATGTATGCATGAATAGGGTGAATATGTATGTAACGTCTGTTATCGGTCATTGCTTAGAGTGTACTCTAACACCATTGCTAATGTCATATGCAGGATTAGGAGTGGAAGGAGCTAGAAGAGAGGGATGAAACTTGGGACAGCAGCAAGGAAAAATACATATGAAAACCAGTCATTCCAGGCAATGGTTGGTTACCCTCTTTACATGCACATTCATTTCTCCTCTTTACTTATTCATGTATATATTGTTCATACTTTTTTTTGAATAAGCAAGTTAATCTCATGGCTTGTATGAGATAATGAACATTTATTCATTCAATAAAGATTATTCTTCTTAAAAGTTTTGAAACTTTCTCTATTACATGCATGTGTATGAATGTAATAATCTGTAGTTGTAATCTTTTTCCAGATTTTTCCATTTATATATTTGAATGTAATGAAGAAGGTTAATAAAATGTACCTTATTTTCCTCAGTTTAAAATAAACTCCACCCCTTTGAACCTATGAGTGAAAAAATGGGTAACACTACATTCTACAAACAGTAAAATGGATTAATCAGATAATCACCCACAAAGAATGTGTAACAAAGGAAAAGCATATTTAGATCAGTAATATTAAAGTTTTACAAAGTATTAAGCTAAGAAAACACATCAATTTTACACATTTCGTATCAGAGCTGAGGTTGGGTAGAGTATTGGGACGCCTTTCTCTTAAAAGATTGGAGGTTTTTTGGTTATAGTAGGAGCTTTTATTATTTTTGTTATTTGCTGATTTTAAAAATAAGTTTGTTACAAGAGTTATATATTCTTGCTTATTCTTGCTTTAGAGGATGTTTATCATGTGTTATTGAGAGCTTGGATTCACAAGTTTGGTGTGAGCTTATGATATAAATTTAGTTTTTATTATGTGCATCACAATGCCATGGGATTGCTCAGTCTCACGATTCAGTGGGAGCATTTGGCAATGAAGTGAATTCTTGGTTGTAGGATGGTTTTGTTATTATGTCATGGTATAGTCTTGATTAGTGGTTTAGAGTTGTGGCATGGTACATGTTATGATAATTTTGATCATGAGGAAATGTCTAAAATTCCATATGCTTTTGACAATGATGGTTTGATGTTTATCTTGTTTCCATGTATAGCTCAGTATCACAGTTCAATGGGAGCTTTGGTAGGATATAGTGATCTTCATGAAGAGGATGGTAGTCATGATGCCATGTGTGACTCAGTACCACAATTCAGTGGGAGTTGTTGGCAGTGACATGGATGCATCATTGGTAAGGTTATCCTCATGTGACTAGGGATATGGTTTTTTCTTGGTTTAGAGTGGTTGCTATTATGTCATGGTTTACTCTTGATATGCATTTAGATTTTGGCATATTACATGTTCTCTTGAGACCAGGATGTATGTTTGGTGCATGTGATCTCCTAGGAGGAGATGGTTAGATCATGGATGTCAT
>VDFB02340247.1:0-49125 GCA_007258455.2 Sequoia sempervirens | reverse complement strand
TCTCTCTCACTCACTCACTTTCCACCTCCCTCTCAAGTCTCTCTCTCAAGTGACTCCTTCCCACCCTAACTAGATGACTCTCTCTCTCCCCTCTCTCCCTCCCTCCCTCCCTCTATCTATCTCTCCCTCTCTCTCTCTCCCTCAGAAGTAACTTGAGATGGGGAGAGAGAGAGAGGGAGAGTGACTTGAGATGGAGAGAGGGAAGGAGAGATGTAAACAGAGAGTGAGAGAGAGAGGGACCTAAGAGGGATATGAAGAGATAGAGAGAGATAGAGTGTGTGTGTGTGTGAGAGAGAGAGAGAGATACTTGAGAGAGATTCTGAGAGGGACATAAGAGGGAGGTGGAGAGTGTGACTAAGAGAGAGAGAGTGAGAGAGAGACATGAGAGAAGAGAGAGAGGGAGTGGGGGAGACCTGAGAGAGAGAGAAAGATACTTGAGAGGGAGAGAGGGAGGGAGGGAGAGAGATACTTGAGAGGGTGAAAGGGAGATATAGGGAGGGAGAGGGAGAGAGACTTCAGAGGGAGAGAGGGAGAGAGGGAGAGAGAGAGGGAGAGAGAGGGAGAGAGAGTGGCAGAGAGTGTGAATGTGAGTGAGACATTGAGAGAGAGAGGGAGTGGGAAAGACTTGAGAGAGAGACCTAAGAGGGAGAGAGGAAGTGGGAGAGACTTGAGAGATACCTAAGAGGGAGAGAAACTTAAGAGGAAGAGAGACTTAAAAGGGAGGGAGGGAGAGAGAAAGGGAGTGAGAGAGAGAGAGAGAAGGAAGGAAGTATGGAGAGAGAGGTAGAGAGAAATGTCTAGAGCTCAAGGAGAGAGAGTGAGAAAGATAGGTATATAGAGGGACAAAGAGAGAAGAAAGGGGGGAGAGATAGGTCTAGAGATTAAGGGGAGACATAGTGATATATAGAGAGGTAGAAAAAGGGATAGAGAGATATGATGTTTTATGAATATTTTTTCATCTCCTTGCTACAAAAAAATATAAATATTTCATTATTCATTACTTTTTCTAATGTTTCAATTATTTTGAGATGAGTGTTACAAAAAAATCATGAAAAAAAGACTTTGCATGTGAAAGTAGTGAGCATTTGATGTTTCAAAAATGAAATATGAAGTTCAAATGATTATAATTTTTTTTTGTGTACAATATAGAAACACCACCTATTCCATTTTGTAGAGCTCTCAATTAAATTCCAATGCCTATAAAAAGTCAACATTTTGATAAGAAACACAAAAGTTATGCCCATTTTACTAAAGAGGTTTTTTTAGGTCTTCAAAATGGATATCCATTTTGTTTTTCAAAAATATGGGTTCCTGCTTTCCAAAACGGATATTTGTTTCTATTTGGTATCACCAAACCAAAATGGATATTGTACCCAAGCCTGCAAAAAGTCAAAGGCAGAAATTTCACATTTTTGGACATGATAAAAATGCCTTTTTTTCACATTGCCACTTTTTGGACCCCCATGATCTTGCACAGGCCTGCCAATCTCAAGGTATGTCATCAATTGCACCTCTAATTGAAGGTATGCGATCTATCCCTGATGTTGTTGGCATTCCTAATGTTGACACAAATTTACATTTGAGAACTCCTCCTAGATTTTTGCATAGAAAACCTAAATTTTTGATTGATATTGATTCAAATATTTTGAAATGGATGCCTAATAAGATTCCAAAATGTTTATGTCAAAGATATGAACAAAAGATATGGAGTTTATTTTTTGAGAAGCTAAGTGAGGGTGGAAGATGTCAACTATTTGTTGAAATAATGAGGCAACTCAAATTTAGGCCCACCATGAAGGCTCTTGGGCCAAGAGTTTTGAATGAATCAAGTGAAAATTCTAGTGTAAAGAACTTGATGAGTGCATATGAGAGCATGGGTTATACCTCACGCACGAAGGATAGTTGTGCCACATGACGTGTGATGACAACAACACTGTTAAGAGGTGAAACAAGGAACAAGGTGAACCTTAAAAAGACAAGTAAGTATTTGAAAATAAGTAGATCATATCTAATGAGAGCCAAAGGAAGGCATGAAAGAGTGGAGGATCCAAATAGAAATGAGTTATGGGAATTCTCAAGTAGAGTGCCACAAAAAGATAAAAGAATTGCTCAAGCCTTGAGATCTATAATAGTAGATTATTGGAAGGATAACACAAGGACCTCTCCCAATCAAAGAGTTGTTGTAAGAAGGGGAATTGGTAGTCAAATCCATGAGCCACATCCAAAGCATTATTTGGATACCACTTAAACTCAATTTTTTGCTGATTTTGTACGAAAGTTTCCTGAAATCAAAATATGTCAAAGATATTTTGAAATGCTAAAGTCATTTTATGTCAAAATAAATCACACACACACTACTTGTTGTTGTAGAGTACATATTGATTTTCCTAACCACTATGATGTTTATCGACATATATGTGTAGATATGCATACTAAAAATATTTTGCAGGAATGTAGCATAAGGCCTCCACCTACATCCTCAAGGGAATTATTTTCTTCCATTTTATGCGAAAGAGTGGATGGTCAAATTTTTTACAAGAAGTCATGTTTGGATGGCACATGTGATCATTGTGGTGGCATGCAACATTTTCCAATTTTCTAACACATGGCTAGTACACACACAATTGGAGACGAAATTGTGGAATTTGGAAAATACAAGACAGTGGCCTATAGTATAAAAGATGGACCTCCAAACAAGCAAAGAAGTGTGAATCGGTCAGGGATGAGATTCTAGTGTATCAGTTTATGGGAATTTTTTGTGATCAGGTGGTCTATGAGTATGCAAGGCATACACATAGAGCTCAATGGTTGGACTCATAGTTCAAGTTATGCAAGGACATGTTTCCACTTCATAGCATCGTTTCAGTTGTTGACTTCATGGAGAACTACACACTTCAACCACAAACCGAGGTGCAATCACAATACTACAACTCCATGCAGGTTGCTATATTTTTGCATATAACATTCATTCATGCAAATGATAGTATAGAGGATAACAGGAAAGTATTGAGGGAATATCACTTTTACATCAGTGAAAATCAAGAGTTGTAGGGTTGGAAAATCAAATACTTAAAAGAAGGAAGCTAGTCTAGGTCATGCCATTTTTACTAATAGGGTAAAAGTTCAAAGTTGTGTCACACTTTCAACCAACTTATCAGCACAAGTGAATTTTAGTATTTATAACTAAAAATGATTTTTGGTCAAATATATGATCTAGTAAGATTCATTCTAGATAAGTTAGATATGTCCACAACTTTTCCAACTAAAATTGTTGGATAAATGCATATGTAGAACCACTTTGAGGCCAATTTACTTAAAAACTGAAATTATTTGAAAAAATTGATGTTTCAACAACTCCTACTCATAAAAAACTTAAAAAAAAAAAGTAAAACTACCCTTTTGTAGATCCATAAGTGTAGTTTTCAAATATATATTTATTTTAATAGTTCAATTATTATTTTTATTTTTTACTAAAAGTAGGTTATTAGCACAAAAATATTAGGTTGATTACCATGTCAAGAAAAATATTAAAACTTATTAAAAAAAATAAAAAAAATATGATGCCCTAGGTAAAAGAGTCTAGATTAAGAGAGTATAATTTTTTTTCTATTTTAGATAAATATTCAATATAAAAGTTGACGTCAAGTGGAAACAATTGCATTTTAATACACACACATTTAAATATATATTTAAAAAGATAAATTTATTAAAATTACAATAAAATATATCCATGCCCTAAAGTTTTTCAGTTATAAATATACTGAAAAAAATTGAAGGAATAAAAGAAAATTTACTATATAAAGCTTGACATCTCATGAAACGTTACTTTTCAACATTTTATCAACAATTAAATTATAGTGTTAATTTATAAAAAAATTATATTCAAATAATTTCAAAAAAATACAAACATAAAATATACTAAAAAATAAACATTTTATTAGTTTACATCATTTCAAAATTCAAAACATATATGCCACTTTCTAGTGATTCAAGTTTAAAATTTAGATCAGCCTTAGTCATTTACTTTATAAAAGTGTGACATAACTTTGTACTTTTACCCAATAGTATCTATTAGTTAGGAAAATTGATCCTTTATCCAATTAGGATAAGTAAGATTATCTCCTTTTCACTTGACTCGACATTAAACATAAATTGACTAGGGTTTTGATTATTATATTACTGCCACAACAGAGAGCTAATCCCCTAGTGTTTATGTTTTTTTTTAGTTGTGTTTTGATAAGCATATTTTACATACAACCCTAGATCTAAACATATAAGTTTTGCATAGGAAAAAATGGAAAGTCAAAAATAAACTTTAGATCTGAGACTAAGAAACAAAGAGGAAATTGTATTGTAAATTTGAGCTTGATTTGTAAGAACAAGGGCACAAAGCACCCTAGACTAGCCTCCTCTTTTGTTGAATTTAAATAATTTGAGTTGAAGGTTGTAGTTTGCATTGTGTTTTCTCAAGCTATCACCTACTAGAATTTCCAGATCTCACCTACACACATGAAAATAGGGGAAAAGTTGGTATTGTATAGGGGCTTTCATAATTCATACCCAATTTTGGTATTCCTACCTCCACATACAATTATTGATGATGATCAAGTGGGCATGCCCTAGGTTGGGCAGAGGCCAAACCAACAATAATTGACTAAAATTGATAAATGATGATTGTTAATGTTACCTTGATGTGAAAACCCTTGAAGAAGAGATTTCACACACAACTTGATTGATGGATTCTTTGATTTCTTGATATGCCTACAAAAGGTTAGCTCACATATGCCATAGATTGTTGAAGATAGGATGTAGAGGATAACTCAATACTTCTCTATAATTTCCTTATAATTAATCTCCCTCTCTAACATTAATTTCTAATGTTCAAAATGAAAGAAAAACATGTTTATATATGCATTTTAATTAATCCTTTTGGATAGGTTCTGACCTATGGTCATTTTCAAATCGTAAAAGCCCACCAATCAAAATTTAAAACATTAAAAAAATTGTTTTTTGGTCTAAGGCACCCTATACCCTTGACCAATACTTTTTGGCTTGAATTTATAGGGATGACAAGATTTAAATGTAGTTTATTAATTTATCCCCAAAATTGGTAAATTATTATTATAATTAAGGTTAATATAGGAAAAATAGGGTATCAAGGTAGTGTGAAATTGTCAAGGGTGACAATTTTGACGCTACAATAGCTAATTTTGGGAATATTTTTCTCTTTCATTATGTATAACTAAGTAACTAATAGATGATTTATAGGTACCATTTAATCATTCTTTTATTGCAAGGAAATAGGAAACAATTATTTACATTCTTAGTTATTGTAAAAGTAGTTAAGATGGTCCTTGGAACCAATTTCCTAAGGGCTGGTGAGAGTTACAGGATAAAAATGGATATTACATCACTCTTTGTGGCTTCCCTTTTGGATTTAGGTGAGAAAAAGGAAATGGTGTGGGAACTAGCCTCAAAATTGTTTAAAAAGCATAACCTTGGAGGAGATGAGGAAACCCTAGCTACAACAAGGTATGGAGTTGGTGTCCCAAGGCCACAAGCTATCTAGTGTTTGTGAGAGGGGATCACTAGGGTGGAATGGCTTCCATTCCTTGGAAATTTTTGCACGATGACACTAGCACAACACAAAGTGTTGGTGCACATGGGAAGTTGTTTCCCAAAGAAAGTAAATAACTTGGAGCCTATGTTTGACCTCCAATGAATAATGTATTTTGATGCCTCCCTTGATGTTGCATGAGGAGTGCACTCAATCTCTTGTACAAAATATGTTATCTCTATGCTTTTCTTTTACTTTCTATATGAGGCTTATGTTCTATTTTGGCCTCCTTGTATAAAATCCCTAGTATATGGAACATTTTATCTTGGTACCTAGACCTGCTTATTCTATAATTTTCTATAGTATCCTTATGTAATTTCATTGCTTTCTATTATTAATAATAGTTTAGGATTTTTTCCTTTCATTTGAAAAAAATAAGATAGATAAATAAATTCTTCATGTACCATACTCCATGAAATTTTCGCTTTGCTTTTTTATTTGTCTCCAAAAATAATTTTATAAAAAAAATAGGGAGGTGCAATTTAATGTTGAAGTAATCCATTTTTTTAAACATAAAACATTTTTATGTACAATATGTGGCAAATTTTGACATCACTATTTTGAATCATTCCACTAATAGGAACTAGAAAGAAACATTAAACTATTCAATAGTAACGAATTGACTAAAACATACACCTCATTTATGCACAAAAGTGGTAAATAGTTTTCTTATTTTATTTAAAGATAAATATCTTTGACTATTGATTTTTCTTAAAAAAGATAGTTGATAATTACATATACTAACAATAAGCCTACACAAATTATGAATTCATATAAAGTTGTTCAATGCTATGGAATTTTTCAAGGATGTTAATATTGAGCTATCTAAGGATAAAATATCTTTCATCAATTAGATTGAACTTTTATAAACCCCATTATATTCATTTATAGCTTGACACACTCACACATTAAGCTCAAAATATTTTATAATTGTAGTGTAGGAAAATGCATACCCTTGCATTTTCACACTTGTTTGGGCCCACCTTACTTTGTTTATCCTTATTTATGTCTTAATTAGTCCTATTTTACATCCACAAGCCTAATGAATTACATCTTTTTATGGCTAATCCCGACAATCATCAAAGGGGAAATGATAATTTAATGATTTTGGCTATGTCCTTGATTTTTTGACTAGGACTAACACGCCACCTAGGGCATCTCTATCCCCCAACGGTCTTGGGACCCTGGTTTCAAGTGTTCCTTAAATGGACCCCTTTTTGGAGTCTATGCCTTGAGATTCATGCCTTTAGACTGAGATGCCACCTAGGGCATCTTAGTCCCCCTTAATGTATTTTTGAGATTTAATTTCAAATTTTGGCAGGATTTAGCCTCATTTATTTAATGATTTCATATTTCGGCTTGTTGTGGTGTAAATTCGAGATGTTAAGCATAGATAAGTATAAATACAAGGTTCTTTCACTCATTTCTCATCCTAACACACCTAGCAATCTAACAAGCATCCAAACATTCAAGTATTTGAGGATTCAAGAGCAATTCATCAAGCATTTGGAGCCATCATCAAGATTCAAGCATCATGTGTTTTTTTGAGCTAACATTTGTGATGTAGGGTTTTGATTCAAATAAGTAATTCAGGTCAAGATCTATCAAGCATTCCTTTGATTCAAGATCTACATTCAAGCTAGCCACCTCACACAAGTTTATAAATTTCATGATAGGGTTTGGTGAGTTGTAACATTGTATTTTGTTCATTCATAATTTCCATTCATTATTCTATTTCAATTGAAGGTTTAATTACCAACAAGGGGTTTGACCAAGGAAAGCCCCCATTTACTAACAATCAACAAGTTTTTCCTCTCTTGCATGTTTGTGATTGTATATTTAGGTTGAAGACTTGAAGATCTTTTGAAGTGAAAAGTTGGAAACTTGCAAAGTTTCATTACAAAGTTGTCATCTTCACATAAACTCACCTACAAGCCATATCTAGAAGTTTCAAGACCAGAGATATGAGAAGAAGGAAGTGCAAATATTGGACCTCAAGATCACATTCAAAGATTTCAGAAACTCTAGATGGCCCAACTAAGCCGCCACTTAGGGTGTCTTAGTCCTCTTGAGGGTACTTTTCAGAGATTCTTTCAAATCTTGTTCCAGTATCCAAAGATTTCACAACTACCCTAAAAAATAGCAGTGGGACTAAGACAACAGTAAGGGTATCTTAGTCCTCCCTAGCATATTTTGAAAGTATTTTTACATTTCTAGAATCCTCATTACATTTCTAGACTTCCCAGGTACACACATCCTAAATTTTTGTTGCATAATTTCATCACTTGCATTCACCATTTAGCTTACATTACTAGGCTTTGTGAGTTGAATGTTAAGTAGTCTTTTTCAAGCTTTTTCTTGGTGGTGAACCCTTAAAATCCTAAAAGAACCCCTCCTAGGTCTTCTTTGTTGAGAATTGATTCACCCTTTGGGTTGATAGTCAATCCAATTTGGGATCCTAGGACATTATTGAATGACCTAAGGAGAATAGTGGCATTTCCACCACCTATTTTATTTATGATTCATTTTGGTGAACTCGACATTTTAGAGCATTCATTTTCTGATTTGGAGTCCATTAAAGTCCTAGATCTAGGTTGCATTCATTCTTGCATTGCATCTTGCATTAGTGAAAGTGCATCTAGGGTTTCTCATATTTTCATTAGTGAAAGTGCATATAGGTTGCATTTTTGTTTTCTTGCATCAAATTATATTATTGAAAAATTGAAAAGTGCATTGTCAATCATCCTAATTGCATTCACAATTGAAAAAAATTGCATTCAATTTTGCATCTAATTTCTTGTCATTAACTAATTTTTCTTGCATTTATTTGTACACTTTTCTATTTCCAAACACCAAGTCTGGGAACACTGTTAACAACTCAGAATTTGTTATTTTTCTAAAAAAAACCTCTACTGGAACAAAAAATCCCTTTCTAGCATCTTAGTCCCTCTGTGGGTTTCTGGCTCAAAACCTTGTCTGTTGTTCACTTTCTGTTTCATTTTCTAGAACTTTAAAATCTCACCAATAGAACCAAGATTCCCTTACTAGCTTCTTAGTCCCTATTGACTTTGACTGTACAATTTTTAGAATCTAAAACTGCTTTTTTGTGCTTCTATTTGCTGCCATTGGTTATCTATTTCAGTGGGTTGAATTTCTATTTCATGCATTTTACTTAAAGTGCTTCATTTCATGCATTGCTCAATTCCAAAATTGCATTTAAACATTTCATTTTAGGTTATAGAGTTGCACCTTATTTACTTTTACATGATAACATGTTTTCTTTCAAGAGATACATGTGGCTTTGATATGATTAAAAATGGATTGCATAAGTAAAATATCCCCTCTTATGAGTTCAATCTAGAGTACAACAATGAGGTCATTAAGAAACATGTTAGTCATCCTTCTACTATATTTTAGAGGTATGTGAACATCTTAGAGAAAAAGGAACCAACAATTGACATAATCCTTAATATTACATTGCATATTGGTGAGAACGATATAATTCAAGAAGATACAAGCATAGACAATCATGAAAACCATAATTGTTCTTCTCCCAATACCTCTCCTACTAGAGACAAAGGAATCTTGGTGAAAGAAGGCACAATCATTATGGATCATGAGAGTCTTGATTGTCTCTCTCCTCCTCCCCCTTGGAAAGATAGTATGATGCAAGAAGATGAGATCATTGCCACCACTTTTCTTATCCTAAATCTATCTCTCAACACCTCCCCTAATTTCTAGGAGGATTTAGTAAAAGAGGATGCAATTGTGAATGACCATGAAAATTGCATTTGTTAGGAGGACATGTGGACTGAAAGTGATAACCTTATCTCTCTCCTTCCTAATGTCCCTAACATTTGGAAATAATTATTTGAATAAAATCATTTAACTATTTGTAATCATGAAAACCATAGCAATCCTTCTCTTGATGCTTCCCCTATTAGTGATGAAGTTACTTTACACAAAATAATAATGGAGCTCGTAATGAGCCTTTTGTTTTCCTCTCTCCTAAAATCTCTCCTACTAGGGTATAAGTTATGGCACAAGAGAATGAGACCCTATAAAACAAGAATGAAATCACCGAAAATTAGGATGATCACATCTATCCTTCTCCTAATATCTCTTCTAGCTATGAAGAAGATATTGTAGTGTTAGAAGATCAAAGCTATGAGAGTCACAAAAATCCTATTTGCCTCTCTCCCTCTAGAGAAAAAATTATTGAACAGGAGAATGCCTTTGATCATTCCCCTACTTGCGATGAAGTCATTTTCGAAAAACCAATCCTTGAATGTCAAGAACATTTGGTTTGTAGTTCTCCTAAAAACTCTCCTACTAGGGAAGATATCATGATGCAAGAAAATGAGAACATTAACAATAGTAATTCCTTATTATGAAGATTATGAATTGACATTAGAATCCCCTTCACTAGGACATCATGGAAATTCTTCTGAGGTTATGCACATTAGGTACCCCTTGGAGTACTCTCCCGAGCCTAAATTTATCATTTATCCACCCTCTCAAAAATCACAAGTTCAAAACAAACTCATCGTTATCCTCAAACCACCTAAGAACAATTTTTTTCAACAACCGAGTTAGAATACCGTTTCTCATACATATAACACTAGGAACAATCTGCAACCAAGACAAACATCTTCAACATCCCTCCCATTGCCTAATCCTACCCTACCCAACCCTATCTTACCAGGTCCTCATGGAAAGGAGAATGATCTTGTTGAACAACTTAAGAATACTACCACAAAGATATCCATCTAGGAATTGATTCAAAATTCACCTAACTATCACACTATGCTTCAAACTTCCTTACACCAAGTTCCTTCTAATGCACAACTAAATGACATAGTAGCCCTGATTCAAGGAATAAATGTTGACATTTTTTTCCACCAAAGTGAGCTCCCTCCTTTGGAAGTGCAAAAAAAATTGATTATTTCATGATCATAGCTCAATACAACAACACAGGGATAAAATGAACCCTTGTGGACAATGGCTCAACCTTAAATGTGTTTAGTGCAAACCTTTTGGATAAGCTTGGTGTTGATAAATCAAAAGTCAAAATTTCCTCTTTATCTATTAGTGGCTTTGATAACATGGGAAAATGATTGCTTGGGGTGATCACATTACCTATTAAAGTTGACAAAATTACATTACAAACCTCGATCCATGCTATGCATGATGATCTTTCGTACAATCTTCTTCTAGGCAGACCATGGATTCATGAGATGCAAGTTGTGCCCTCTACCCTTCATCGTATCATGAAATATGTCTACAACAACAAATTTTATACAATCAAAGCTGATCCTGAACCATACAGTTGTTTGAACATTGAGAAAGGTAAGGAGAACCCTTTGAAAATATTGCTACCAACTACACAAGTAGAACCCATGCGAATTGGATGGTTTGGGATCTTTGAATTTTGAACCAACTTTCATGGGAGAATACAAGATCATAAAAAAATAAATTAGACAAGATAAAAGAAAAAACAGTAATGTCATCAAAAAATTTAGAAGACCCTTCAAAAGCATCCACCTCAAACACTTTAGAAGAAAAAGAAAATTACACAACAAACTTTGACGAACTTAATAATGAACAACCACTAAATCCAAAAGAGATGAAGAAACTTTATGGAAAATGTTATGAAATGATGAAACAACTTGGTTATAGTGGAAAAGGATGTGATGCTAGAGAACAAGGTATTTGTGTCCTTATAGATCCTCAAATGCAAGAAAAGACTAGTGGTCTTGGTTATTGTCCTTTGATAGAAATAAAGAATCCTTCACTTAACATCAAAACTCTTACAAAAGATTCCTCTAAGCTAACTTTAACAATAGTACATCCTGAATTGATAGACACTAGTGGTCTTGATTGTTATCATTTGAAAGAAACAGAGAAGTCCTCGCTTAACATTTGTAGACACTTAAAAATGGCCTAGGCCTGCAAGCTCTATTTTACCACTTTCATCCTAGCATAATTGTGACATTTAATTATGTCCTTCATCCACATTCGACTATTAATTAAATAATTCATAATTATTTAATTAATTCATCTCTTTTATTCTTCATGATTATTAAATAAATGAATTATATTTATTTATTTAGTATGTCACTAATTCTCATAATTAAATGAATTTATTAATTTATTTAATTATTGGTCATTATCCTCTAAATTAAATAATTATGTTTAATTATTTAATTACTCAATTTAACATTTTTCTCATTTTAAATAAATGAAATTACTTAAAATGATTTCATTTTATTAACTGTCACTCCATTTTAGTAAATAATCTGAAAAAGATTATTTGTTGTCACACAAAATCCATATTTTGAATTAATTTAGTTCAAAGTGGTAATCTTCTTCCAAAAATCAAGTAATTGAGCAAATTCTTGATTTTCCAAATCTGCTTTTCAGTTCAATTCTTATCTTCTTGATTTTTCGAATCTCACAAATCAAGCAGTCTTTATCTTCTTGATTTTTGAAAATCTTTATCCTTTTAGCTAATTATCACATTTATTTTCAACTGTCGATTTGATTTTCTCAAATGACATCTTGACCACTCATTTAACAATCTTTCCCTAACCCTAATTAGGGACTGTCACATGAAATATCGCCATTGATTTTAGGCTTTGTCAGCTTTCAATCTCGTTCGTCCTCTCAAAATTGCATTTTCTATAAAATGCCAATTTGCTCACATTCTCGGGACCACTTCTTTAATATAGACATTCATGTTTAGATGTTACTTCAAATTTTAGCTTATTTCAATTTGATTATAGTCATTTGTCATAATCATTGTCATTTTTCATAGGCATTTAGTCATCAAATCCTTCAAAACTTGCATAGGACACAATCTTAGGAAATTGCTCACATACACAAATCTAAGGGCAATAATCATACGATTGCTGCAAGCTAGGAGGTGCTATGGAGGTGAATCATGGAAGCTTCAATGAGTAATTGGTATAACCTTTCTTTTTTTAGTTTTCATTGTACTTGATAGCTTCTTTGGGTTTTTATTTGATCTAATCCGCTAACCTTAAACCTGAAAATACCCATTGATGCATTGGTGAACCTAACACATTTATTTTTTTTGTAGTTTTCATACGGTTTTTGGTTTTTTGTTGTTTTTGCAGGTACAAGTATGGAACGCCACATTTTATTTTTCTTGAGCTGCATCTAATGCATTGCGATGCATTTGAAGGTTAAAATGACGCAATTGCTCTGAGGTACCGCATATGTGGTCCAAAAAGCCGCATTTGCAATAACGAGTCGCATCTGATTCTTCAAATGACGCATTTGATCTTCGAGACACATTTTTCTGTCAAACTCCAGAACACAGAAACACGATACATTTGAGGTACAGAGTGATGCATTCGCTCTGCTGTGACACATTTTCCTGGTAACTTTTTCTTCTTTTTTGCATTCCGATTTTCTATTTTCTTTTTCTTTTTGTTTACATTCTGGTTTTCTTATGCATTCTAGTTTTCTTTCTTGCATTCTTCCTAGCATAGGGTTTTTTTATATTACTAATCTTTGTTTGCAGCATGTGGTGGTTACATTTTGTGGGTCCAAGACTGGTTGATAAAAATCCTAACTTGTGGTTTTGTAGATTCATTTGTCCAAGAAGCTCCCATTTGAAAACATTGTGCTTATTCTTTTTTAGAATAGAAAACATTTCTTTTTGGTGCACTTAAAATCAACAAGTCTTCCATTTTGCCTGATTGTGTTCGAAAGTTGTAGGTGAATATGCTCTCACCCTGTGCAAACTAGGTGATCAGAAAGCTAGACCCACTTTGTTTCTGTGTTACCTCGATGCAAGAGAAATGATTATTGCCTCTAGAAATTGGGCCTGCTTGGGGATTTCATCACCTCTACATGACTCAAACTAGCAATGGAGCTAAAGCCAAGCTACCCCCAACCGGTATATAAATGTGAATCTTAAGGGAAAACCTAAGATTACGAGTGTGGATGTGTCATACGGACCAAGTAGTACTCCTCAAAACCTTTTTGAGCTTAACCTCTTTAGGCTGGAGTGCATCCTAAATGGAGATTAATCTTGCACCCCATGTATGGCCACTCGAACGGGGGTCTCAAATTAAAAAATCTTGTGTAGTAAGCCAAAAACCTATTTTCTAGTACAACACTGGTCGGTGTGAAGCCTTCCACGTCTTCGTAGTCTCTAGTAGAGTTGATCAATCTGCCATGGGAGTTTCATGGGAGTTTGAAGCTTGGTTGGCCTGAGAAGAGAGTGCACTGTAAGGGAGAGCCTGTGCAACCAAGCTTCTGGATTCACACACTACTGATATGCGGCTGGGGAAACCCATTTGGAGTCTAGCAAATACTGTCCTGGCTTAACCATAGGATTGTACTTGTTCTCTTATGTATTTGATTACTTTCAAAATATCATGCATGTCGAGTGTTTGTTGGTTACTAAAATGAAAGAAACAACACTAAAACATTTGGAAACAAATAGTCAAACTTTCAACAATTTGGGTTTTTAACCAAAACATCAAAAAATTGACTTTTTACATTATATAACACATTTATTAAACCACAATCACTTTGTCGTACCACATTTGCAATCCTTCACAATGCATCTGCTCTGCTAAAACACATTTGCTTCTCCAAACACTGCATTTGCCTATCTAGAAATGCATTTTCCTTCTGTAAAGCCGCATCTGCAACACTAAACCACATTTGGCTTTTGTAAAGCTGCATCTAAAACAATACACCACATTTTCCATCTGTAAAGCCACATTTGCAACACTGCACCACATTTGCAATTTCTAGTGCGCATTTGATCAATGCAATGTATTTGCTGCCTGTAACGATACAATTTCCTGACAGAAAAAAAACACTTTTCTAGACTAGAATCTGAGTCCAGACAATTTACCCTGTTGTCAAACATTTTTTCAAAAAGTCTCTTTCAGAAACCAAAATTGAAATTTCTCAAAACATCCATCATTTGCATTCATTAGCTCGCATTTTAACCATAGGGTTAAAATTTCCAAATTTTAGTTACATTCCCTAGGCATCATAATCGTCATTTCTAGCATAATTTTTTCCTTAGGTTTCATCTTGGAAAACTTTGGATTAGGCCAAATCTCCACACTTTACAAAAACCATTGTTTTCAAAACTAGGTTATCTTGGGACTTAGTCATTATTCCTCTTTTCGGTCATTGTCCTTTTGTGAGAACCTCCAACTCAATAGTCTAGTTAGGCAGGCTCACTCGTCATTTCTTCCTTGTCATTTAGTCCCCTTAGCAAGTCCTTTGATAACCTAAATTGAGACATAAGTCAAGCTTAGAGTGGTTAGGAAAACCTCCCTCCAAATATTGTCCATTTTTGTCTTGATTTTGAACTTAGACTTTGCATTGTTCATCTTAGTCCTGATTTTGAACCTAGACTTTACATTAATCATCTTAGTCCTTTGTCAACATTATCATCTTAGTCCTCATTTGACACTTTGGCTTTGACAACCTTTTCATCTTGCATCAATCGTTTCCTTAGAAAAACATCATCATCACCTTGCATTGTCATCCTTTATTCCAAAATACAAAAAATTAGTGTCATAACTTGTCATCCTAGTCTTCATTTTACATTAGCCATTTTATTTAGAAAACATAGTCTTGCATTGTCATCCTTTATCAAAAATCCAAAAACATAGTCTTGCATTGTCATCCTTTATCACAAAAATACAAAAAAAATAGGTTAGTGTCATCCTTGCATTTAGTCGTCATTCTCATTATCTTCATTTGAGCAATTCCCTTTTATGGTGGAAACTAGACTCCAAAGAAAGAAAAGAAAAATGACAAACTTTGGACAAGATTCTAATTCCAATGTCACCAATCACACTTATGACCCAAATTGGACTTTTGACAACCCATTTAGTGACACAAACTCAACCTCTCATGACCATCCCACCCTCATAAAACAACCCTTTTGAACCATTCTTACGTAAGGATGAATATGGACAATTACTTGAGGAAAACCTAGAGGTAGCAGCACAAGATCCAGAGGTGGCCTACTTCATAGAACAAATGGTCTTATATGACAAAGATAGATATTTAGCCATACTTTTAAGTCAAGGAGCTAAATTATCCCATGGGTTTAACATTAATACTTTGATACCACCATCTCCTGACCATAATGTCAACAATACAAATAATATTTCCAATAGTGGTCAACCTCCAAACAACACAAACAATACATTTTTTGATGCTACCTGGAAAAATGCCACAACTACCATGAGTGCTACCTCAAACATTCCAAACAATTCCAATTCAATGAACATTACATCCATTGGAGGAACACAATATGCCACATTGCCTACACTATCCACAATATTGTCACAATCAACTAGAGCCACCTTTGGGTCCTCGGTAATGTGGGAAAGTTATTCCAATCCTCTATTTACCACTTTGGTAAATGCCTTGGGGGCATCATCAAGCCATTCAAATCCTCCATTTACGACTACATCCTATACCATGAATGCATCCTCATCATATCCTCTCATTGGTACCTCACATAATCCTTTGGGTGGAGGTAAATGGCGTCTCTTTATTCAAGGGCCACAACCAAATGTTAACACGTCAACACAATTTAATACCGACCCCTCCCAAGGAAAAAATATGAATATTTATCTGGGACAATTCCAACAACCCTGACAAGGCAATCAAAACACGCAACCTATGGCATCTATCAGACACCAAAATATTCCTAGTCACCATATTCTCCAAATATTGACCCAAATGGCTAGGGGACACATTTTGACATATTCATCCCATATCCATACCCATCAACATGTCCCCAATCCAAAATTTCAATACCAACAGACAAACCAAAACACATCATACATGTCACAACAACACATCCCTCAACAACACACCAACATCCACTCACAAAAAATGGAGACCCATGGGATACCAATCAATACATTATGTATGGTGCCACAAATGACCCTATAATTGATGCCTTGCAAGATAATCTAATGGGTCTAGAGAATACTATAAAAAACATGCAAATATCCAACAAGGACTCACAAGTGTCATATGATTTATATGTATATCTCTTTGACAAGAACTTATATATGCCACCATTTCCTCTGGGATATGTGCCACCAAATTTTACCAAATACAAAGGAAAGAAAAACCCTATCAAACATGTCCAAGAATTCACAACCAATTGTATGGACATCGCTTATGAACAAATGTACTTGATGAGACTCTTTTCTAAAAATCTTGTAGGTCCTGCCCTTGAATTGTTCTCCACTCAAAAGGATATCAGAACATGGGATGAACTTAAACACAAATTCATAAAAAAATACTCATACAACATTGACATGGACACCTCTATTGCTATCCTATGTACTCTCATGCAAGATGATGCAGGTGAAACTTTCATCCCATTCTTCCAAAAATGGAGAAGTCTAGCTAGTCGCTGCCACATCGACATACCCAAAAGAGAAAAGGTTGTCATGTTCATTCAAACACTTCTAGGTCCCTTAAAATATGGATTGCAAGTGCATTGTTACATAAATTTCACAGACCTAGTCGTAAAAGGTGTCTAGATTGAAAAATCCCTTATTGCAAAGGGAGAGCTAAAATACGGTCCCAAAAACACAAATGCAAATCCTCCCACTAACAAAAATATGTACTGGGTCAAAAATAAACATGTTACCAATGACGGTGTTGTCGACGCCAAGGTTGTAAACACTATGGGTCATGTACTAGCTCTAAAAGGGGTTCAACCACAAAACACACCAACAACGATATTGGCACCCCCTACCAATGTCACTCCAAACTACCAAAATGGTCAAAATAGTCAAGGTCAAGGGCAATTCCATCAGACAAGAAAATTCCCAAAAAGAAAAACATACTCAACATTGGGAGAACCAATTGAGGATGTCCTTAAAAAGCTCCTCCAAAATGGTCTCATCACCCTTGAAGAACCAAAGCCATATGAACCAAGACAATTTAAACCATCATGGTGGGATGATAATGCTTTCTATGATTACCACTGAACTAAAGGACATAAGACATCATCTTGTCAACAACTCAAAATATTGTGCAAGACCTCATTAAGAGTCGAATAATTAAATTGGGTGGGCCAAAATTTCCATCAAATGATGACCATACCATCCATAAGAACCCACTGCAAGACCATGGTTCTAATAATGCTTCCACGTCAAGTCCTAAGACAAACAATAATCAAGCCAATTATGCCCGCGCCAAGTATGACTATTCAGGTGGAGCTATTATTAACAATGTTTGAATTGACGATGAATGCATCAACACCATCACAGTAAAAAGAGCACCTCAATGCAATGCCACTACTCGAAGTGGAAAGATCACCATAGCCGGTCTACCTCCTACTAGGCAACCTAAGATCACCATACCTGGTCCATCTCCTAAGCAACCACAAACTGGCTCATCCACAAAGCAGTGGCAACCCAAGAGCCAGTTTAACCTTATCGACCAACTTGGAAAAACTCATGCGCAAATTTCCATACTTGAACTGCTTCACATTTCTCCCACGCATAAGGCTATACTAGATGAAACCCTGCAAGAGTCATCAGTCCCCAAAGATATTGATGTCAACCAATTTGAGACCATGGTGGGGTACCTCACTACACCTCACCATGTCAGTTTTTCTGATCAAGATTACTCATTACCAAAGACCAACCATAATGACACATTACATATCAAAAATTTCATCCATAAGCACAAGGTTAGAAGAGTTTTAGTAGATGGAAGAGCAGGATTGAACATATGCTCCTTAAAACTGGTTAAATCTCTAGGATTTTATGATGCATGCGTAGACCCTACAAAGAGTATAGTCATAAAATCATATGATGATGAAGAACATTCTTCACAAGGCATTATTTCTCTTCCTATTAGAGTGGGACCAGTCATTGTGGATACAACTTTCTAGGTCATGGATCTAGAATTACGTTACAACATCTTGCTTGGCCACCCATGGATTCATGCCCTAAAGGTCGTTCCCTCCACATATCACCAATGCTTAAAATTCCCATTTGACGACATAGAAATCACCATATATGGAGACCCTGACCCTTTTCAATATTGTACCAACCTAAGGGGTATTTTCAAAAACTGAGTTCCCATCAACCGAAAGGCTCCTAGCTCCTCTTCTTCTAAATATGTTGACCCATCCACACTTGCATCATCTTCCACATCCACTCCATCCATGACTTCCATCACACCACCATCTTCCTCAAACCCTAAGGATGAGTCCAATGTCAAGATCCAGGACCTTGGATGTGGAGAATTTAAACTACATATGACATATAGCATAACAACAATACCCCAGTCTCTGAAGGTCTATGGCTGACCATGTTTTAGAATGAAACCCAAAGAAATTTTCAAAGTTCCACCAAAAACGGTTTTCATCAAATGGGGAGACATGAGTAACAAGGACATTGCCGATATTACAAGATGGCTCTATAAGGAAATGAAAGACCTACCCCCATTACCAGTTAAGAAATATGGCAAGGGATATGACATGATGAAGGTTAAGGGCTACGATGGAACTAGTGGCCTAGGTAGAAATAAAACTAGACGAAGAGAACCCATAGAACCTTTCAAAATACCAAAGTATCTTGGGTTAGGGTATGAATTTCCCGAAAATGATGACAGATGTACCAATGGACTTTCGAGTGAGCACGTGCATGCTTCAAAAAGTGTCGAGACCGCTAAGGAAACCTTCACTGAAAATGACTCCTATGAGTGGGAATTTGGTTCTCAATGATCCTTAAGCTTGATGATTTGTTCCTTAAAACTGGGGAGCTTACCTTTGAACAAATTTTTTGGAAAACATTTAAAATCAATCAAGCACCAAATATTCATAGTCCCATTTACCTTCCCCATGACATACAAGCCCCACCATCTAAACCCCATAACCATCAGTCAAATCCATCTGAATTGACAAATAACATTGATACCCATGACTCTAAGTCCTTCACCCCTTACTTTGACAATGAATATGAGACAAGTGAAGGGGAATATTAGATAGAGTCTGACATGGAATTGGATGATGATAACTTCATCTTCAATGTCTTTGAATTTGTCTACATTCTTTCTGCATCCTCCCCTTAATTCACTAATGGTGATGATGTTATTACCCTAGTCTATCCTCAATTAATCGATTGGGGCCAACAATGCCCGCTAGTCCTAGACACCTTTTAGAATGATGAGGCTATCACAAAATTTATGGGATTATGTGAGGGCGTACACAATGGGGATCACAAGGCAGGATTCACCATTGACCCAGATTGTGTGACTTACTTCAGCAAGACTGCTCTATCCTCCAGTCACAAAATTAAAAATAAGAATAAAGAAAAAAATGAAATGTCTTTAGGTGAAAACTGAAATGTACCCCTTGATGACAAAAAAGTAAAAACAAAGGACATATATGTAGGTGAAAACCTCTCTGAGGTACCTAAAGATGAAGGACTGGACTTTCTTCTCGTAACCCAAGAGAAATCAACTAGGCTCATAGAGGACACCATAGAAGACAACATATCAACCACAAAAGATCCCAAAATGGTCCTCTTCGCTACATCCTTGACTGAAGAAGAGAAACCAAAATTTCACAAGTTCTTTGCAGACCGTAAAATCAACTTTCTAATGGTCCTATGCTGACATTGCTAGGACTAGACTCAAAATTAGTTCTACACCATCTTCCATTATTGTCGAATGCCAAACCAGTTAAATAGAAGTTACGTAAAATGTATCCTCAAGTTGCTCTATTGGTCAAGGATAAGTTGAAGAAACTTTTGGACACTAGGTTCATATGGTCTATTGATTATGTTGAATGGATATCTAACCTTGTGCTAGTAACAAAGCCAAATGGAATGATCTGAGTCTGCATAGATTTCAGAGACTTAAATAAGACATCCCAAAAGATGACTTTCCTTTGCCGAATATAGATATCATATTCAACCTAATGACAGGATACGAGATGTTGTCCCACATGGGCAGTTTCTCAGGCTATAATCAGATTCGTATTTCCCTCGAAGATCAACATAAAACAACGATCACTTGCCCTTGGGGTACATACTACTAGAATGTCATGTCGCCTGGTCTTAAAAATGCAAGTGCCATGTATCAGAGAGCTATGACCACAATATTTCATGACATGATGCATAAGATAATGGAAGATTATGTGGATGAACTTTTGGCTAAATCAGTAATAAGAAAAGATAATTTGAAGGTGTTAGATGCAATTTTCAAGAGACTAGAAGAATACAAAGTCCAACTAAATCCTAAGAAATGTGTCTTTGGCATAAGATCTAGCAAACTCTTGGGATACATAGTTTCTCGGAGAGGCATTGAGGTCGATCCAACAAAATTCAAATCCATCATGGACATGCCTCCTCCCAGACCAATAAGTGAACTTAGGACATTACAAGGCAAGGTACAATCTATTCAACGTTTCATAGCACAATTGGCCAAAAAGTGTCAACCATTCCAATCTCTTCTGCGTAAAGGAATCCCCTTTGTGTGGATAGATAAGTGCCAAGAATCCTTTCAACAAATAAAATATTACCTACTATCACCACCAGTCCTTATGCCTCCCATTCACAGAAATCCTTTAATTCTATACATCTCCACGACTACTTCAGTGCTAGGGGAATTACTAGCACAAAACAACCAAGAAGAAAAGGAAAGGGCCATATATTATATTAGTCAGACACTGTTTGGGTATGAACTAAATTACACATCAATTGAACGTGCTTGTCTAGAAGTGGCCTTTGTAGCTCAAAAGCTAAGACATTATATGTTGAGCCATCAAACATAGTTGGCAGCAAAGATTGACCCCCTCAAATATCTATTGAGTCATGCAACATTGATAGGACGTCTGGAAAAATGGGTCATGATTCTAAGTGAATACGACATCTATTATGTATAAAGAAAAGCAATCAAAGGACAAGTGATTGTAGACCAACCCATAGACGCACCAATACAAAGTGACCATCCCTTAGTGGTAGATTTTTGAGATGAATCAATATACCATATGGAACCTAAGGAACCTTGGAGGTTATACTTTGATGGATCTCATACCAATCATGGCTCGAGGGCAGGAATAATGTTTATCACCCCACAAGGAGATTCAGTTCCTAAGTCTTTCTACATAGCTTTTCCATGCAGAATATGAGGCACTTTTTATAGGACTTAGAATTTAAATAAAATGGAAAATCAGAGCACTGCATGTATATGGGGATTCTTAGTTAGTCATCAACCAAGTTAACAATGACTATGACACTAAATATGAGAAACTAATGCCCTACAAATGAATGGTTGACAGCTTCCAAACATAATTTCACATGGTGACTTTTGAGCAAGTTCTGAGAACACAAAACAAGGTGGTAGATGGCATGGCTACAATAGGCTCTCTCCTCAACATTCAAAGAAATATGCCTCAGTTGGAATTCTTGATAGAACAACTACTGGTCCCCGCCTATGATATATTCAAGAATCGATGATGGTCTGTGAGCTTGTTGGTCCCAATTTTCCTTGGTGCCAAGACATTCATGACTACCTTAAGTCCCAAACCCTTCCTCCTAATCTATCCAATAACCAAAGGAAGTCCTTTATCTGAAAAGCGGCAAGATATGCCATCGTCAATGACACCCTCTACGATTGTAGCTTTGATGACACCCTCCTTAGATGTCTCGACACTAATGAAGTACATGCAACCTTACGTGAAGTACATGAGGGTATATGTGGGTCTCATTTGAGTGGTCCTACTTTAGCTAAGAAGATAAGAAGACTTGGGTACTATTGGCGGACCATTGAGAAAGATGCACTAGAATATGTCAAGACTTGTCACCAATGCCAGATTCACAGTGATTTGATTCATGCTCCAATGCAAGAACTTTGGTTGATCATGTATCCTTGGCCCTTCGCATAATGGGAACTCGACCTCATGGGAAAGATCCATCCTACCTCGTCAAATGGCCATAAATTCATCATAACTACCACTAAGTATTTTAAAGTGTGGATTGAAGCCATCCCCCTGATGTACATAACTGACAAACAAATCTCCAAATTCATTCTTAACTATATCATTTTCTGGTATGGCCTTCTGCAATCCACCATCACTGAAAATGGACATCCGTTCAAGAACCAAGACATTCATGAGTTATGTGAGTGATTTCATATTCAACATCATTTTTCCTCTCTATATTACCCGCAGGGAAATGGCCAAGCTGAGGCGTCAAATAAAACCATTGTTAAAATCCTTAAAAAGACCGTCAATGATGTTGGTCGTGATTGGCATATTCAAATTAACCCTACCCTATGGGCTTACCGCACTAGCATTTGTATGCCTACGAGAGCCACTCCATTCGTCCTGGTCTTTGGAGCTGAGGCCATCTTGCCCATCGAGGTTGAAATTCATTCCTTATGAGTCTCCTTGAAAGGTCTGAGCGATGATGAGTATAGACAGTTGTGCCTACATGAGTTAGAGATGTTAGAGGAAAGAAGGCATACTTCCCTGAACCATTTGCAGGCATATCAAAACCATCTATGTCACAGTTACAACAAGAGAGTCATGGTTAGGAATTTTGACATTAGTGACTTAGTCCTCATGTAGAACCCTAAGAATCAGGGAGATAGAGAAAAGCCAAGAAAGTTTGAACCAAACTAGTTGGGTCCTTATGTCATCACATCCTCTTTTGGTTCTGGAGCATATCAGTTGGCTACTCCAAATGGTGAACAACTAATGAATCCTATCAATAGTATTCATCTCCACAAGTTCTATATATAACATCGGAAAGTCGAGTTGAAAACCTTAAAAAATACAAAAAAAATTGAAAAATATAAAAAAATTGTCACCCTGATGAAAACTTGGCAAACAGGCATCTTGGTGACACCAATTTTTTTTTGAAAAATGACAAAAATAGTAAAGAGAAAATAATTCATCCAACAATGAAAACCTAGAAAACAAGTGCTTTGGATAAATACCATGACAAAAACTTGGCAAACAGGCGCTAAGCATAGTCAATCATTGCTCTTCCATCTACTGTTACTTTATCTGTCCTGGTCTATGATGAAACACATTTTCCATCACTGCCACGACATCTGCCATGACATCATACCCTTCCTCTCATGGTTGAAAAATGGTTGACATCAAGTCCTGCATACTGTCCATCTGGGATCCCATGCATATCCCTTTCACACCCTTTAAAATTGGCTAAGTCTTGGACCTGACTAGCGGAAATTTTTATCATGTGACTGTAGTGGGTATCGTACATGGTCTCAGAAATTGCAAAAAGTCCTAAAAAAAAGACAAAAACATTGCAAAAACTCTTGAAAAAAGACAAAAACATTGCAAAACATCCTGAAGAAAGACCAAAAACACACTATTGAATTTGACACCATTTTCTGACAGACGTTCGTCGGTCGTTCAAAAAATATTTGTCGGAAAAGAGAAAAAATGACAAAAATATTTTCATCGCTATTTTTTCGTCGAAATACTGATGACGAAATAACAACACAAATTCATTGGTCGTCGACATCATAAAATGACATTGATGTTCGGCAGAATATCGATGAAACTTCATGTATCCATTGATGAATTACACCAGAAGTTCATCGCAATTTCAATGAAATGGGTAAGGAGTGGCATTGAAACAACACTAGAAGTTCATCGCCATTTCGACAAAACGGGCAAGGAGTAGCATCGAAAGAACACCATAATTTTGTTGCTATTGTGAAGAAATGGGAAAGGAGTAGTGTTGAAACAACACCAAAAGTTCATCGAAATTGTGACGAAATGGGCAAGGAGTTACGATGAAGCCTTTGTCGCAGCTATAGCAACTTCGTCGGACCTTTTCAGTGATTCATCGGTTGTGTTCATTGAAATTGTGATGAAACAATGCAATTTTTTTTTTTTAAATATTCATTGAAATGAACCATCGCAGAGATTGATGACTGATCATACATACAGACTGCAAGATGCATAGATGCATAGAAAAAGCATTACACTTGAGATGATTGATCATACATACAGACTACAAGATGCATAGAAAAATCATTACACTTGAGAACAACCAAGGGCTAACAAGGGAAGGAGTTAAGAAATGTCTAGATTGAAGAGAAAATGTGTAGGGAAAATGTTGAGCAGTGTCAAGAGAACAGAGCTTGTAGAACATATTCTTGAGTTAATCAAGCTCTGAACAACTTAAACAAAATTAAAATACTAACACATACATGAGACATGTAATGAACTTCCAATATCTGTTATATTTTTCAATTAACTATTTAAAGTACTATAAAATAAGGTAAGACTTTTACTTGAGAAATATTGGGTACACTTGTAGGATTAAAGTTCTCACAATCATCAAGATTTATTGGCACACAGACACAACCTGCAACATATGAAGTAATGGATTGCTACAAGTTAGTGAAATGGTCCTTAATATGTGAGTGGTTTGCAAATTGATTGGTAGAAAATAAGGTTACAAACAGATCTGCATGAAAAATTATGAGGAAATCTACTGTAATCATCAAAATAGATAAAAAGTGCAAAGGAAAGAGCCAAGCTACATCTCTAGAGCCTAAAAAAATACATGCAAGAAACATAAAAAAAGAACAAACCAATTTTTGGATGAATACAAAATGGTGCCTTCAACAAGTGATTCATATGCTTTCACACCTGACAGAGGACATTAAGAAGATTTTAGTCTTCCTCTATGAAATTAACTACTTACAGAATAAACCCATAAACCAATATTATGTACCTCGATGTCTAGCCGAGGGTAGGTATAAGAGAAAAAAAAATCTTCAATGCAATGCCGAAAAATATCAATGTGTGTGTAGGTTTGTATTACTCAAAATATCATTTCACTGCCTAATGAAAAATACCAAAGTGATGTTTTAAATTTCAATCTTCACATAGGCTCCCTTATTGTACACATGCATATACAAGCATTATTCGAGCTCTAAACTATTAAAATATTAAGGATTTAATTAGCTATAATATGGAAAGTTGTTGTTTAGACATAATCCATCATCTTTTACATATATTTATTCACTCCTAGCACTTCAGATAAATTTGTGTAAATGAGACAGAAATGTGAATCTTTTATGACAAAGAAAATTCTTAAAACCAGGGGGAGAGAGAAAAGGGTAGGGGGCAAGAGAATGCTTGAATGTATAGCAAAGTATAACATTTTGATCATTATAACAATGAAATGAATTTTAAGTTTGAAGCATTAATATCATTTACAACATTTATGATCAAGAATGAACATAAGTGTTGTGCCCTTAGCACACATGCCCCGTTTCGAAACGGGGACCCTCTTTTCTTTTGCCTTGTTGGGTCATTTTTGTCGCCGCCTCATTTTGTGTGCCCACCTTTTTGGTGTCCCGGATGGTCAATATTGCTTCAAAGTCCCACCATAAGTTGACCGTCCCTTCCCCTTTTAATTTTGTCATGTTCTGGTGCCTCACGGAGTCCCTCTGGCAGTTTGACCCTGCCAACGGCCCCGGGCCCTGCTGGTCCCAACCGTTTGGGCTTCCCTCACCAGGTTTCCCCATTGCACCTGCCGTTCCCAATGGCACTCAGATTGCGTCCTCTTGGACCTCGGGTTCTGGACCCCCATTCTCCGTCTACAATATCCATGGAAGTCTTGATGGTTGCCAAACCCTCCGGGCCTGGGATCTCGGAGTTCTGCTCCCGGGGTTCCAGGAGTGTTTCGTCATTGCTCACGGTGAACCTCTAGCGGCGTCCCGCCTTCCGAGCCCCGACCTCCTCTTTGCCACTGGTGAATTTACTGAGCTGAACTTTCCAAGTGGCCGCTGTCCTATGCCCTCCTGGCCGTCGAACCTCGAGTCTCCCACTGCCATTGCTGATTTTCAAATTCACTAGCTTCATTGTCTCGTTGTCCCTGCATTTAATAGGGTATTAATGGCGATTAGGGGTATAAAAGACCCGCTCAAGCCCATCATTATCACTTGACAGTGTTGCAGAGAATAATCAGAGCTTGCCATAGGAGTCCACCGTCTTTGAATCCTCTGGTGATCTTCATCTATTTCCTTCGCTTATTGATCGTGAGTGGATCCCCCACCTCCACGCATCAAGTGTTCGAGGTAGGTTCTCCGTTCAATCTCCCAGGAATTATTTTCATGATTTCTAAGGATTAAAATGGACAATAAGTATCAAAACGATGTATGAATGATAAGCCATAGCGTCACGAGTAAAACCCATGTTTTGAAAACTTAAGAAAACCTTTGAGGGTGCCCTCATGATCGATCCGGAGCTCCACCTCGCCGCGACTGTTCTTCAGGCAGGGAGATCATCCCTTTTGGCCCCAGGACCTGTCTTGGCCATCCAAACCAAAGCGATGAACATTCTTTCTAACGGAAATTTCCCCCTTTGGGCTCAAGCTGTCAGACTTCCTTATTCGGAAGTCAGTAGGGATGCCATCGTGTCAAAATAGCGAACTTTCCCCGACCGCCTATCTGCCAGGGCCCGCCCTTCTCCTCACTGCAAGCATTGCAAAATTGGACAAGCGCCCTTCAAGTTCCCGGATTCTGCCCTCTGGACCTCTGTTCCCAGGATCCTTCCCCTTGCTCTCTATCAGCGAGACCTCTTTTCAGCAGGACCTTTCACCGAGCGAGCCCTTCTTTTGTTGCGAGACCTGTCGGGGAGACATTTATTTATCGCCATGACTTCCTAGCGAAAACCTGCCTCTTGGCGAGCTCGGCTCCCCTGTCGGGGTGACTCCGCAAAGTCAGCATGAGGTTACGCCGATGGGGCTCTTTGTCGGGGAGACATCACTGATTCGCCAAGACCCTTCCCCAACCCAAAAACTTACACCGAAGACTCCTCTTTTCGGCGGGACCTTACATGTTCGCTAAGACCTCACAGTGACATCACCTTCTTCTTGGTGACTATCAGGCGTCCTTCCAACCTCCAGGCTCTGGACCCCTATTTGCTGTTGGGATATAACTTGAACAAATGTAAACCCTCATTCCTGCCGGCTCCCACCATTCGGGAGTCCTTTCCTCATCCGTCATCCCGAGGGGAAAATATCAACCGCCCCTCTGAGCTCCGGGCTCTGCCCTTCCATCCGCTGCACGACTGAAATGAAATGATGACATCATCTCCGCCCAGACCCGAAGCTCCAAACTTCCTTTTGAAGTTTTCCGTCCCAAACGCCAAGTGCACCACGCCCCCCCCGGCCTTCTGGACCCAGTAATGTAAAACTGTTGGCCACCCTTTGACCCACCGGGCTCCGGACCTCGGAGTTCTGTCTCTAGAATTTTGTTTTCAGCCTGCTGTTCCAAGCTACCATCTCCAGACAGCTCTCCAGCCTGGGACTTCCAGATTCTCCTAAACTGATCCAAATGAGCCCAAATATGAAATCTAACTTCAACCGACATGCTCAATTTTGGTCCTCTTCATTGCGAACCTCTTAAAGTACTAGAATCTAACTGAAGAGAATCTCTAGGAGCCCTCCGCCCTATTTTCCTTTCCCAAACAGCATTCCCGCCTAGAAAGTCTGGCCATCTGGGCCTGAACTGTCCAAATGCCCTTAATCAAAGGACCAATGACATCAAGAGATAAAGTATCATGTTATCCTTGATAGATCATTTAAAATAGATTTCATTTTTGGGATTTCAACTAACATGAATACTTTTATGATTCATTACACTGATTACGCCTTTGCTTGCAGAATATATGGAATCGGGTGCAGGACCTTTAGGGGCATCCACCGAGAAGGACAAAAGAAAGAAGTCAGGAAAGACCCCTCGAGGGAAAGAGAACAAGGACCAAATGAAATACTAGTTTCAGGGTGAGCCTCTGCACTCAAAATTTACCACGGATTGGAAGGAAATCACTGACACCAACATAGGCCATGTCGATATTGACGAATTCACATAAAGGGTCATGATCAATCCAACGACAAAGAATGCAAGATTGATAAGACAAAGTGGAATAGCAAAGGCTGCTAGATTCCCTCCATCCCTTGTGGCCCCCGAGTTGGTCATGGCTTGTCAGGAGGCATATCAACCCGATGCAAGGACAATTATTGACAAAGAGGGCAACATTCTCGCCGACATGTCACCTGAGGGTTTCACAAAGACTTTCCATATCCCCACTTTTAAGGAGATGGAAGTCTCCACCATAGAAGAATGCTAGGCAGCATGGGATGATAATCTGGTGGGCTGTAAGAGGTCAATAAATCAGCATTGGCTCAAGGAAAAGCGGGGCAGCGCTGTGAAGGTTCCTCACAAACTCTTCCATAGTGATTTCTACGAAGATTACCATGACTTGGTCACGATGCTAAGTAGAGTTATGGGTCTTCCTACGGCGGCCTTTTTCCAAGAATGGATGGTGTACTTCATTGAAAAAATTCTTTGTGGGAATGAGGACGTCACCATAAAGATGTCGTTTTACTGGGGAGGAATCATAAGCAACTGCTTCCATGAGCAGTTTGTCAATGTAAAGAAGAGCTCCAAGTTCTATATGACTTCCTATCTCGTCTATTCCTTGGCGGATCAGATGCATTACAATGGGTTGTTTGTGGCACCTGATCAGGAGTAGGGGCGAAGACTCAAGGCCTATGATAGGTATCCACAGCTCCAATACCGGAACTTCAAAAGGGAATATTGCAGAGTAAACGACGCCTTCATCGACCATATTATCAAAATGATTGTCGAAGACTTCGAGAGGAGGGTCTCCCATAGTGCCAGCACATTTTTGAAATAGTATGCCTTTCTCTTCATCCAATATCTAAAGTTCACATATATCCATGCCCAAGGCTTCACCAAGAGGCCAAATAAGTTGCCTTTATACCCCATTGACCAGATCATCCTTTTGGAGCTTTCTCGACAGCTCTAGCACATACAGGCAATCTTCAGTAGCAAGAACATAGCGGGGATCTCCTATCCCATGACCCTCGGCCAGGGCATGTATCGACTGCAAACTTCCCAATGTACTGGTAACTCCAAGAAAGAGCTAAAAGATTACCATTTCTACCTACACACTGCTCGCTCGTGGATAGACCCATATGGTCATGTCAGAAAGGTGCTAGGGCCGGGGTTTTCCCATCTTCACCACATTGAGGATTTCTAGGCAGACTGCCAAGATGATAAAGAGGTACGTGCAAGGCACTATATACAAATCACTGTGCAGTTTGTAAGAAGGGTGCAGCCATTCTGCATATCGGACCAAGTTGAAGAAGACGAGGCCACCATAATGCACCCCAGGTACCCTGCAGTCGTCAATCTTCCAATACCAACAATAGACTGGGACGAGCAGGAGGTCGATGACCTTAATACCATAACTCAGCCAATCTTGGCTCGTACTAAGGAGTGGGTTGATGGATGGATAGCCCAATTGAAATAGCAGGAGGTGACTTTGACTTATGAAGGGCTCAAAAGTGAGCCAAGTGCCAGAGAGGATGTTACTGCCACCACTTCAACTGGCGGGACCTCCAAGTCTCCTTCGGTCACCAAATCTAAGAAGAGAAAGGGAACAGAAACATAACAGTCTCCAGACCCCAAGGTCTATGTAAGGAAAGAAATGGGAGGCTCACCTTCCAAAAGGCTCAAACAAGCGGAGATCACGGCAGAACAACCCTCAACCCAAGAGGAGGAAGCGAAGGGTTTGGATCAATTGGAACCTCTCTTGGCTCTCCCTACCCCTCCTATTGCACCACCTACCTCCCTGGCTATGATCACTGCATCCCTGCCGGCAATGGACATTTTTGTCCATCTTGCCCCTTCACCTCCAGCCGAGTCTGTAATAATTATTGACTCCTCTTTTGCCATAACTACTCCCCCTTCCTCCGCTGCCATGTCAGCAACCACATCGTTCCCTCTAGCAATAGTAACAACACCTATTCCCACTACCACCATGCCTAAGGCTCTCTCAAGACATATATAAAATCTTCCCCCTGAGCTCTCCCAGATCCTAATGGATCTGACTCTTCAAGCAGCCCTTGCATAAGTCCTTGCTACTGCTCAGCCTTCACAACCACTGATAGGCTCACTGGCTATGGAAGCCACCATGCTAATCTCTAATGATTGGGAGGAACGAGAGCAGGAAACCTCAAAGCCTATTGAGGAGGAAGCCGATGAATACCATGAGCACCCGAAGTACGAACACTGAACCATTGACAGGGTGGCTTATGAGGAGGAGGGAACAAGATCTTTCGAGAGTGGGGACAAGGAAGATAGCTCCGGTGCTAAGGCAATTGTGCAAACCTTTGATGATGACCTTGAGGAGGAGTTGGCACAACAGCTGAAGGACACCGAAGTAGAAGCAAAAAGGTCACCCCGTGATGGAGAAGGGCAACCACCAGAAAATAGTCTAAGAGAGGATTTACCTAAGAGTCAAACCTAAGTTGTCAAAAGTCTCAAAGTTGAGTGTGATGAGGAAAAGAAAGAAGAAGAGATAGCAGGAAAAGGGAGTCCTATGAAGCAACTATCCGCCAGGCTTCCTATCAAACACCTCATGTTCATCCAAGACTCTAATGAAGAGGAGGGAGATGCGACCAAGATAAAGGGAAGAACCCAGGAAGGTAAGGTAGTAGAGGCCTTGACCGAGGGAGGCGAGGGTGATTATGAGTTACCTAAATGCAAGTTCACCATTCCAGAGTGGTTAGAGAAGCAGATCTAGAGAAAAACTCCCATACTAAAGGACCCAAGAGTGAGACTAGAGGATATTTTAGCTCGAGCTCAAGTCACAACGAAGAAAGAAAAGAAGCTTAAGATCTGATCCAAGGTGACGATGGATGCTTCTGGGTCTCGAGCTGTGCAGGTGGCCACACCTATGGTAGGTCAGGAAAGAATAACTTACAATGTCTCCACCATGGATCTAGGGACTGCCACCAGAGAAGAGAAGGTAGGGCATCTTGAGGATTCAGTAGCCATAGTGGTACATTTGATAAGGTAGGACAATATTTCAAAGGATGAGCTCAAAGCACAGGTGGCTGCTTTAATAGATTACATCCAGCAGTGGTCATCAATGGATGACCTGCCTACCACATCTACGACTGCGCCCCAGCTGCTGTCCAAAGAACAAATCAACAAGATGGATAGAAGGAACAACTTGGAAAAGACTACAGAGGACTAGTTCCGACAAGTCTTATACATTGGAAACATGGGAATTAGTCGGGCTATTCGAACAGCCAACAAGTTCTTAGACCTACAGCAATCTTTGGAGGGCACAAATAAGCTATGCACTAACTTCCTTGCAGTATACAACTCCACCTTTCCAAAGATCAAGGCTATCCTTCAATTGCCAGAAGCCATGTGGGAAAAGGAGTTGGCTTTTAACAAAGATGATTATTGGTTAATGGATGTATGGTGGTGAGACTTTGACAATGTGAGGGAAAGGCTGGAACAAATAATAAGCAAAGTGGATCCGGATATAGAATGGATAAAGGAAATCAAGGCAGAATGTGCTCGTTATCTCAATCTAATGACAGAATATGATGTGCCCGCTGTGTAGATGGATCCAGAAAAGATGAAGCCCTACTTCCAAAAAAATATGGAGGATGGAATGTCAAGTGAAATCATGGTGGAATTCATGAGTTTTGCTACCCGTTCCTTCGATCAATCAAAGCTATTCAAAGACCAAGGTGCAAAGTATGATGAGGATTGGAAAAGGCTTGAGGATAATGCAAAGGAGTGGAGCTACCAAGTACTAAGGTACGAGATTGTTGAAGTGGACAAGCTCTAGTCAGTTATCCTAAAGTTCATCTAGTACACAGCGTCTAAGAGGCAGGAGGACAGCCCCGTCAAAGATGAAGAACTCCCTAAAGAGTAGCTACAGTAAAACAAATATTAGCTAAAAGACGAAAATGCTACAGTGCCATCACTAGAGGACAAAACAGAGAAAAGACAAAGTTGTAATTTTAAATTGTTATATATAGGGGGTAGGTGAAACCCTATTTTGTAATGAATCTTGGCCACACAATAAGAATTAATCTTGGCCATTTATTTGACTTTTGGAACACTATAAATGGGGTTGTCCTCTCATTTGCAAAGAGAGTTGAGTTGTTGTAAAGACATGCTGCAGAAATTTATAAGGAAAAGACATTGACTTGGAGCATTTTCTGAGTTTCTCACATGTTGCTTGATTTAATCTCTATTGTTAGATGTTTAACTTAGGTTTTATTGTTGTTCTAGTTAGTTTTTTTCTTGCTTTGGTAGATTTTAGGAATGCTGTCCTGTGATCATGAAAATTCCTACTGTGTTGATGACTTCTCAGTCCATACTTTTTGCTGTTTGTTGATGGTAGATAGCTGTGAAAAGTTAGTCTGGGCTTGAATTCAAAGCTACTCTAAAACTTTATCTTTGTTCATGCATGCACATGGTGAATGAAAGACGAAGCATTTACAGACCTTAGAAGATAGCACAAATTCTGCGATACTGTGAGATTTTTGGTTAAGTGGAATATTGTTTCAGGAAGCTATCCATTGCAGGAACTCCATCATCACTGTTCACAATTAGTTGCAGATTTAGAAACTCTCTCTCTTCCTTGCTCCTTTTTCTTTTTTTCTAATGATTGACCTATGCTAAGGTTCATTACACATTTTAAAGCCAAATCCAATGACAAAATGGAGTCGAAGACTGCTGTTTGAACCTACAGCCAATGCGTAACAACTCTCCCATCCTAAGAATTCCATTTCAAGATCCAACTTCCCCATGCTTTGTAATCCTAGCGTAAGACCACCTTATGATTCTAAAAAATCACACCAAACAACTGAGATATTCCAAGCACTGTCAAGACCTGACATTAGAGACCTTGGGATAGTGTTCTACAATCTGATTGTGGAAGATTGTCTTTCAAGAGAGGTAGTGCACCTACGCACTACCTATGTTGAGAAGTGCATAAAAAACACATCAACAAAACTGGCGCTAGAAGGAGGGCTGACACGTTGGCAATACAAAGCTGAAGGTTGGAAGTGATTCATTTTATGCCCTCCTCCTCCTAATGCCATCAACAGAACTGGCGCTAGAAGGAGGGCACACATTGGGAATACCAAGCTAAGGGTTAAAAGTGAAGCTAGATCGAATTGGATCATTCTCCTGGAAAGATTTCAAAGAGTTTTATGGTCAACACCAAACAAGGGAAAATTTGAAGAATTGTAGCCTCCTACAAGGGCGAAGTGAGTTAAGGGAAGTAGCGGTGCCTCTTCCTTTCCCTCCATTCCACCCACTTCTGTTCCACCCTCACCTTCATTCAGCTAGCCTTCGTCTTCCGCCCAACCATTCGAAACTATGTTTGTACCTCCTATCTCCTGTAGCCAGGGGATTGCTTCTCTCCTGGCCCTTCCAACCCAAGGCACAGTCTAATCAGCTGAAGCTCAAGTGCAGTCCTAGACTGTTTCTTTGTTGTAGGTACAACCCCAACCCGCTGTTTTTCAACAGCAAGTACTACCTCTGCCTCCTGCCATGGCTTGGTTAGCACATAATCCTTCACCAATACATTTCACCACTTACCATGATATGCCCAAGAATCTAAAGGGATTTGTTTGAAGTTCCATTCGCACGACTTGCAAAGAACAACTGAGGAGCATATCAAAATATTTGAGACAGTAATTACCGAAATGCAAGTCAATCATAAGGACGTTGCATGCCGCCTTTTTCCACATTCATTGGGGGAAGAGGCCTTCTATTGGTACATCAATCTACTGAGGGTATCCATTACCTCATGGACTCTAATGAAGAATGGATTCCTGCAAAAATACAAGATTCCTATCAGCCCTTCAAAATTTTACCAGCAGTTCATGTCTATCAGAAGGGAAGTCAACAAACCTATTGGCTCCTTCAACGACCACTTTTATTGGGCCTACACAAGGCTTCAGGACCCGTACCTTCATAATGATGTCATGACTCTCTCAGTCTACTATGTGGCATTGGACAACCTCACGTCAGCTTTGCTGAAAAGGATGCAACTGTCGCCCGCCTCATTGGTGGCAGCCTATAAAGAGGCTATTGTCGCCAGTGCAGATTTGGGGTAAAATATTTCTGGCCCACTACCTTCTTTGGGGCCAGTAGCTCACCTGATGCAAATTCAGGGGCTCAATCAGGCATTCACTCATCAGATCCCTCTTATGAACTAAGTACCTCAGTTGCCCATGGTTCTACATCCAGGGCAACCACTGAATTATGCGCCTCCCACACCTTCCTATTTACAGCCTCAACCATAATATAACTATTCTCAGGCTTCTCCACAGCAGCAGGCGTATTCCCAGTAGCCCCAGGCACCATTGTACCTATCGGTGCTAGAATTTCCTCCAGCTTATCAGAATCAGCCGATAGCCCCGCCCTCTTTTCTTCAAAATCCAGTGCTATCGCCTGGGAATGGGATCGAGAAAGACAAGTTAGAGGAACTGACTGAGATGATAAAGAAAATGTCCACGAAAATGATGC
Source organism: Sequoia sempervirens (assembly GCA_007258455.2). NCBI lineage: Eukaryota > Viridiplantae > Streptophyta > Pinopsida > Cupressales > Cupressaceae > Sequoia > Sequoia sempervirens. The sequence goes on along the minus strand of VDFB02340247.1, from coordinate 14,078 downwards.
ACCTAAAAAATTAGAATAATCAGTTACAGGCCTCCCAACGTAATTTTCAAGCCAATCTTAACTGGGACAACCAAGACAATAGGGACAATAGGAATAATTGAGAAGCAATCACTTCCTTTGGGAAAAACTATGATAGGGGGAAAAACGCCAATCAGAATTCAGAAAGGAGACCTTCTCAAAGGCAGAATCACACATGGAACACTAGGCCCAATAATAGAGGTGTCTCTATGCCTTTCAACCAACTAGGAAGCAATGAAAAAATGACCAGTGGAGTATACCTTGCCGAGGCAGCCTTGTCCAGATGGTATTGGATTCACAAAACTAGTAGAAATTTTGAGTTGGATTGCCCCGAGTTCCAGACATCTACTAAAATATTCAAAGTGGAGGTACAGAATGCAATCGATAATGCTGGCTATAGGGACATTGTCCCATCCGAGCCATATGATTCCTCCTGTCTCATGGTTAATCAAGCGTCGTTTCTGTGAGGCAACCGCAATGAGCCTGAAGTCGAGCATGCTCTTGTTGAGGGTGAAGAAGCATGAAAGGTAAGTAACGAACAAACTTTGGCTCAACTTTTCGATTCAGTAGATAATGGTCCAACAGATGAAGAGGAGTAATTTGTAGATGAGGTCCACATGTTCCATTAAAGGTTGACTCCCTATTTCCTTAGGAATAGATAGGCAGGTGGACCCTTTATGACTTCTACCCCACCCAATAATTTTTCCACCCCGCCTGATCCTAATGCCAACAACAACCCTGGGCTTCCCCATATACCTACCCAATACCTTAACAAGAATGGATCTCAAAACTAGTCACAAAATCAGCCTCAAGGCCAATCCCAAAATCTGTCTAGTCAAATGAAAGTCCAATCTCCTAGTTCTGCCATAGGCCAAGCTTTTAGTTCAAAAGTTGAGCAAATGGGTGAATATGTAGCAGAAGAGTTCAAGAAGGTAAAAATTAGTTTGTTCGCCTTTGAACTACTCAAAGTCCCTGCCATGAGGCATGCCTTCTTTAGGGTTCTTAATGAGACTCCATCCTCTAGTGTAACTCTGGAAACGTCAGCCAAGAGAGTTTACTTTGAAGAGCCTAGGAAGGAACCGAAGATATAGGATAATACTGGGAAAAGGAAGGATGTTCCCGTGAATCAGTCTGCAAGTAAACAAATTGAAAAGGAACCAGGGCAGAATAATAGGCAGATTTCCAAGGACCAATCATTTAGGTAGACCAAGGATATAGGTAGTGATAAGAACAAAGGTCAGGTAGCTCACATGGACACACTCACAGGCATTTTCTAAGGAAGGTTGGAAACTCCCCCTTTCTTTACCACCATTAGGATATTCAGGAAGAACCTGCATAACTGCCTGCTCAATTCAAGAGCATCTGCCAATGTCATGCCCTTAGCAGTATGCAAAGCTATTGGCATCACTCCCACGCCTTCAAGGAGGAAGGTGATCTAGCTAGACAAAACAAATATCAACATTGTGGGAGAAATAAACCATATCCCGATGCAGATTGGTATAGACCCACAGATACAACAAGTCATTGACATTCAAGTGGCTGAAATTCCTGATGCATATGGGATCATCTTGGGGAGGGAATTCACCAAGGCGTTGAATGGATATACTACCACAGACCCTTACCACATGTGGCTGCCTTGGAAGGGACTGCCAAACCGAATCCATGTTGACTGCGAAGCCCGTATGAAATATATGATCACAAAATACAACATTCTCAACGAGGTGTTGTTCATTGAGTAGAACTAGGCAATTACTATCCCTTGGCTTGCCAAAATGAGGTTGAGCTTCAGGAAGAATGTGCTAATGAAGTGCTCCTAGTGTTGTGTAGTCCTTCAACTAATTCTACATGAATGCCCCTAGACACAGAAATGTTGATAGAAGCCGATGATGAACCTGATAAGGATGACAACTGGGGACTACTTAGCGGTTTCCAGGAGTTCATGGAAAAATTCTCAAGGGATCAGCTCAGCCTAGGGGCTCGAATAAATTTATAGGACCTCTTATTTCCAAACTAGTGCAAGGTTCACAATGCTGCCCACTCTGAGTTTGATTGTTGCTTGTGTCAAACGCCAGTTGAACATGTTAAAAAATTAGCTGCTCCTCAGATAGAAATGCCAAAGGAGGCACCAGCAAAACCACCTACTAATCACTACATCGAGCCAAAAAATTCTCCTAAGATCACAGGGCCAGTCACCCAGCTGAAAGGGAGCAAGAACTTAATCGGACCCGAAGATAAAGAATCTTCCACGTGTTGGACGCTCTGATTTGATGGATCCAAGTCCAAGCAAGGAGCTGATGTTGGGTTCAAACTCATCAGCCCAATGGGTAAGACCTTTCTAGTTGCCCATAAATTGCAGTTCTATTGCACCAATAATGTAGCAGAATATGAGGCCCTGGTCCATGGCGTTCTCATGGCCTTGAAGAAAAATGTAAAAGTGCTACAAGTTTTTGGAGATTCCGAGCTCATAGTTAAACAAGTTAGAAAGTTGTATTCCTGTCATGATAGAAGACTTACAAACTATAGGCATAGGGTTTGGGATCTCTTGGAAGGCTTAGATGCATTCAATATACAATTGATCCCTTGTGTTTAGAATCATACAGCTGATGCTTTGGCTCGAGCGACCAACACTTTACAACCCCTCTCTTTATCTGGGCTCAAGAAATTCATAGTTGAGTTGACATCCATGCGATCGGTCCCAGATAATGTTACCCACTTGCAAGTCTTTAATGATGACAAGCATATTCTTGAATTCATTACGAGTTTTGATGTCTTCGCAACCCAAATAATTGATGAGGCCAATCCATGAGAAGCTGAGTGGGATATAGAGGGGGTTATTAATCTCAAAACCAACATGATTCCTAGGGGCATGGTTCAGTTGGAACACATATTTGACTTGGATTAGATTAGAGATCAGAACCAACAAAAAAAAAAGGAAGCCATAAGCAAACGGAAAGGCAACGCCCATAACCTTGGGGATGACGAAGAGATCAAGAATGTTTTTATCAGCAAGGTGTACATGCTGGAGGAAAAGAATGGAATTAAGGACGCATTGCATAAGGACCATGATGTGGTGGCATGGAGCTACGAAGATTTAAAAACATATGAAACTTCTGTCATTATGCACACCATCCCTCTCAAGATAGAAGTGAGGTCATTCCGCCAGCGGCAGTGCCCTATCAATGCTTTGCTGGAACCCGTCGTTTACAAAGAAGTGCAGAAGTTGCTCTCGACAAGAATTATTTTTCCAGTCAGACACTCTACATGGGTGGCCAACTTAGTCCCGTTAGAAAAAAGAATGGAGAGATTAGATTGTGTGTAGATTTTTGCAATCTAATCAATGCTTTTGAGAAAGACAACTATCTAGTACATTTGCTGGATGAGGTGTTGCAGATCATCAATGGCTCCCAGATGATGCTTTCCTAGATGGGTACTCTGGATACAACCAAGTGATGGTACAGTATGAAGATCATCACAAAACAACATTCACCACTAAGTGGGGAACGTTCGTGTACATGAGGATTCCTTTTGGGCTCATCAACGTCGGAGCTACCTTCCAACATGCCATGGATATCACCTTCAAGGACCTGATTGGCAAGTGAATAATCATCTACATGGATGATTTGACCGTGTTTTCTAAAAGGCGAAGCAATCATGTCTCTCGATTTATGCAAGGTATTTCGTGAGGTGCGGTGGAGTCTGTGGTTTCAACCCCAAGAAGTGCATTTTCGCAGGATCAAGGTAGGTTGCTCGTGCACATCATTTCGCAATCAAGGTATTTGGCAGACCCCGAACGACAAGTCCTTACTCAAAATTTGCCCTCGAAGAAAGAAAGAATTAAAAGCCTTCTTTGGAAAGATCAACTTCATCAAGAAATTATCACGTGTTTCAAGCAGATTTTAAACTCCCCAATGCTGCGTTGGAAACAAGATATCAAAGTTAAGTGGACACCCAACGCCAAACAAGCTTTTGAGGAAAATCAAATGGGCCATCATCGCAGGCACTCCCAGATATCAGTTCAATTATCTAAAGCCTTTCTACATTTACTCATTTGCTTCAGAGCATTCCTATGCTAGCATGTTGACCCGCTGGTTGGATGATGAAGGAAATGAGCACCCAATAACCTTTTATGAGTGCTCCCCAAGGATGCTGAATTATGATATCACAACATTGAAAAGCAAAGCATATGCTCTCGTTAGAGAGGTGAAAAAATTTAGACACTACATCCTACACAATAAGTTGTTTGCCACTGTCCCTGACCCAACAGTAAAAATGCTACTCATGCAAAATGAATTGGGTGAACGAAGAGCTAAATGGGTCACCCTACTCCAAGAATATGACATGGAGATCCAACCGATGAAGCTAGTCAGAGGACAGGCACTCACCCACACGATTGCTGAGACAGCGGTAGAATCTAGACCCGAACTCGCTGTGCAGCAATACCAACTTGAGGATGTCTCCCCCGGAGGGTGGTACCACAATGTCGTCTATTATTTTCTAAACCATAAGTGTCCACCGCACCTGCAAGGAGTCCAAAAGTGGGCCCTTAGATTGAAGAGCAATGGTTACATGCTACAAGGGTCCATTCTCTACAAGAAAAATCATGAAGGTATTTATTTAAGATGCCTTGGCAAAGAAGAAGTAGATCGAGTCTTAAGAGAGTTCCATGACAAATTTGGCACGGGTCATGGTTTTGGTTCTTCCACAGCACATAAGATATTAAGAGCGGGGTATTATTGGCCAACCGTCTTCAAAGATGCCCATTGCCATGTTCGCTCATGTCACACATGCCAAACCGCTGCCACCAGGGAAAAGAATTTTGTTGTCCCACTGCAACTTGTATTGGAGGTAAGGCCGTTTGCGCAATGGGGTCTCGACTTCATCGATCTAGTAAGTCCTCCATTGTCTGTGGGACATAGGTAGATTCTTACCGCTACTGATTACTGTACTAGATAGACAGAAGTGATCGTATGTAAGCAATGCACACCTAAAGTAGTTACTAACTTTTTAGAAAGTTTCATTTTAAATTTCTTTGGTTGTCCTTATGCTTTGGTATGTGGCAATGGATCTACGTTCACCTCATTAAAATTTGCTAGTTGGGCATTCGACTATGGGATCGCCCTTAAGTTCTCATCCAATTACTACCCCCAGGGCAATGGCCTTGCCGAGTCTACAAATAAGAACCTGATTACCATGATCAAGAGACTGCTAGATAGGAATCCCAAGGACTGGCATACCCAGCTCCATTTTTCCCTTTAGGTAGATCGCACTCACCATAAGGCTGCCCTTGGCAATTCCCCATTTCACCTCGTTTATGGCCTACAACCTATATTTCCTATCCATCTGAAGACTCCTACTCTGTAATTTATCAATGAATTTTACGAGGGAGGAGACCGTCGAGATGCTTGGTTAGCTGAGCTCTTGCATTTGGAGGAAGTTCGAGACCATGCAATAGAAAAATTTTCCAAACATCACATGAAAGGAAGAGATGGTTTGACCGCACAGCCAAAAATTAAAGCCTTTAGGATCGCAGATTTATCCCCAGATTGGGACAAGGCCCATGAAAAGAAAGGAGACACAATAAATTCAACAACAAGCCTGGCTTGGCCCCTTTCAAATAGCTGAGATTTTGGGAGACAATGCCTTCAGCTAAAAAGACCTTAATCAGGAGAAATATCCGGTTGTTGGTTATCGTAACGAGCAAAAGACCTAAACCATTACTTCTAGGCCTGAGCTCTTTTGAGCTCTTCTTTGTAAATATTTGTACATTGGTTAGGTAGATTGCTTTTTTGGTTTGCTTGTGTTTTTGTTTTGCGTCATGCTTTTTTCCTCCCAGCAGTTTTGTTTTGAAAAGTTGTTTCCTGCCCCTTAGCAGTGGTCATGCTTGCTCGACAAGTGATTTACTTTGCTGTCCATCCTTTGTGTTCTTCAGCTAAACATTCACTCTCGACTATTGACCTCTGAAAGTTATCCATGAATGATTTCCTTGTTTGAGCTCTGCTTAGAACTCAACCCTGGATTGGATCTTCTTACATACATCTTGGATCTCGCATAAAACACTTAATACTCATTTCTGAAAGACTGTGTCATGGTTGTTATGACACCCTAGTGAGTGAAAAATCTTAAGTCTACTCTAGTGACCACTGTAATCTCAAACCCATCATAGGCTTCAGTGCTTACCCTGTCAAGCTGAATGATAAATGAGAAATGAACATTGAAAGAAATATCAAAATAAAAAAATTGAAAAAATAAGCTTAATCGTGATGGTGTGGTAACTCTACCGGCTATGGACACCGGCCTAAAGAGAGCAATATCCGGATTGTAGCCAATAACTCCGTCGGACCATGGATGCCTGATTGGCAAGGAAGCAATGTCTCAAGCTACTCTTGGTGTTAGACTCCATTTATGTAACTTGCTCCTGATTAGCAGCCCTTAGTCACCATCCCGAAGAAAGGAATGAATTCACTACACACACTTCTGAGATGTCCTGTAAACTGACCCAATTAAGGATCTTGTTCTCCAAAATTCACCTTTGGAAGCCATTCCTGCTCTGCAAAACTAGAGATTTTGGGTCCCAAATGAATATTTATCCTTAGAACGCTCAAGAGCGTTTCCCAGCAGAGTCGCCATTTGTTGTGCCCTTAGCACACATGCCCCGCTTCAAATAGGGACCCTCTTTTCTTTCTCCTTGTCAGTCATTTTTGTTGCCCACCTGCTTTATGCGCTGCCCACCCTTTTGTTGTCCTGTGATGCTCAATATTGCTTCAAAGTCCCACCATAAGTTGACCATGACTTCCCCTTTTAATTTTGTGATGTTCTGGTGCCTTGCAGAGTCCCTCTAGCAGTTTGACCCTACCAACGGCCCCGGGCCCTGCCGAGCCTGGCCGTTCAGCTTCCCTCGCCAGGTTTCCCCATTGCACTTGTCGTTACCAACGACGCTTGGCTCGTGTCCTCCTGAACCCTGGGTTCTGAACCCCCATTCTCCATCTGCTATATCCATGGAAGTCTTGACGGCTGCCAAACCTTCCGGGATCGGGATCTCGGAGTTACGCTACCAGGGTTCCAGGAGTGTTTCGCAGTTCCTCATGGCGAAGCTCTGGCGGCATCCCACCTTTCAAGCCCTGACCTCCTCTTTGCTGCCGATGAATTTACTGAGTCAAACTTTCCAAGTGGCCACTGTCTTACGTCCTCCTAGCTGCCGGACCCCGGATCTCCCGCTGCCGTTGCTAATTTTCAAATTCACCAACTTCATTGTCTCGCCATACCTACATTTAATAGGGTCATTAATGGTGATTAGGGGTATAAAAGACCCACTAAAGCCTATCATTATCACTTGACAGTGTTGCAGAGAATAATCAGAGCTTGCCATAGGAGTCTGCCATCTTTGAAGCCTCCAGTGATCTTCGTCCATTGCTTTCACTTGTTGATCGTGAGTGGATCCCCCACCTCCCCGCATCGAGTGTTCGAGGTAGGTTCTCCGTTAACTCTCCCGGGCATTATTTTCATGATTTCTAAGGATTAAAACAAATAATAAGTATCAAAATGATGTATGAATGATGAGCCATAGCATCACGAGTAAAACCCATGTTTTGAAAACTTAAGAAAACCTTCGAGAGTGCCCTCATGATCGATTTGGAGCTCTACCTCACCGCGGCTGTTCTTCCCGTAGGGAGATCATCCCCTTTGGCTCCGGGACCTATCTTGGCCATCCAAACCAAAGTGATGAACCTTTTTTCTGATGGAAATTTCCCCCTTCGAGCCCGAGCCGTTGGACTTCCTTGTTCGGAAGTCAGCAGGGATGCCGCTGTGTCAAAACGATGAACTTTCCCCAACCGCCCGTCCGTTGAGGCCCACCCTTCTCCTCACTGCAGGCATTTCAAAATTGTACAAGCACCCTTCAAGTTCCTGGATCCTGCTCCTCGCTCTCTGTCGGCGAGACCTTCTCTTTTCGGCATGACCTTTCACCGAGCAAGCCCTTCTTTTGTCGTGGGACCTGTCGGGGAGACATCCATTTATCGCCATGACTTCCTAGTGAAAACCTGCCTCTTGGCGAGCCTGGCTACCCTGTTGGGGTGACTCCACAAAGTCAACATGAGCTTACGCTGATGGGGTTCTTTGTTAGGGAGACATCACTGGTTTGCCAAGAACCTTCCCCGACCTGAAAACTTACACTGAAGAATCCTCTTTTCGATGGGACCTTACATGTTCACTAAGACCTCATGGTGACATCATCTTCTTCTTAGCAACTACCCAACGTCCTTCCGACCTTTGGGCTCCGAACCCCTGTTTGCTGCTGGGATATAACTTGAACAAATGTAAACCCTCATTCCCACCAGCTCCTGCCATTCGGGAGTCCTTTCCTCATCCGCCATCCTGAGGGGAAAATATCACCCACCCCTCCGAGCTCCAGGCTCTGCCCTTCCATCTGCTGCACAACTGAAATGAAATGACGGCTTCATCTTCGCCCGGACCCGAAGCTCCAGACTTCCTTTCGAAGTTTGTCGTCCCAAACGCCGAGTGCACCACGCCCCCCCCGGCCTTCTAGACATGGTAATGTAAAAATGATGGCTGCCCTTTGACCCACCGGACCCCAGACCTTGGAGTTCTGTCTCCAGAATTCCATTTTCAGCCTGCTGTTCCAAGCTGCCATCTCCAGACAGCTCTCCGGCCTGGGACTTCTGAATTCTCCTAAACTGATCCAAATGAGCCCAAATCTGAAATCTAACTTCAACCCACATGCACAATTTCAGTCCTCTTCATTAGGAACCTCTTAAAGTACTAGAATCTGACCGAAGAAAATCTCTGGGAGCCCTCCGCCCTATTTTCCTTTGCCAAACAACATTCCTGCCTGGGAAGTTCGGCCATCCGGGCCCAAACTGTCATAATGCCCTTAATCAAAGGACCAATGACATCAAGAGATAATGTATCATGTTATTCTTGATAGATCATTTAAAATGGATTTCATCTTTGGGATTTCAACTAACATGAATGCTTTTATGATCCATTACACTGATTACGCCTTTTCTTGCAGAATATATGGAATCCGGTGCAGGACCTTCAGGGGCATCCACCGAGAAGGACAAAGGAAAGAATTTAGGAAAGACCCCTTGAGGGAAAGAGGACAAGGACCAAATAAAATACTAGTTTCAGGGCGAGCCTCCGCACTTAAAAGTTACCACGGATTGGAAGGAAATCACTGACACCAACATAGGCCATGTCAATATTGACAAATTCACACAAAGGGTCATGGTTAATGCAACGACAAAGAATACAAGATTGATAAGACAAAGTGGAATAGCAAAGGCTGTTAGATTCCCCCCATCCCTCGTGGCCCCCGAGTTGGTCATGGCTTGTTGGGAGGTGTATCAGCCCGATGCAAGGACAATTATTGACAAAGAGGGCAACATTCTCGCCGACATATCACCTGAGGGAATCACAAAGACTTTCCATATCCCCACTTTTAAGGAGATGGAAGTCTCCACCATAGAAGAATGCCAAGCAGCGTGAGATGATAATCCGATGGGCTATAAGAGGTCAATAAATCAGTATTGGCTCAAGGAAAAGCGGGGCAGTGCTACGAAGGTTCCTCATGAACTCTTCTGTAGTGATTTCTACGAAGATTACCACGACTTGGTCATGATGCTAAGCAGAGTTATGGGTCTTCCTATAGTGGCCTTCTTCCAAGAATGGATGGTGTACTTCATTAAGAAAATTCTTCGTGGGAATGAGGACGTCACCACAAAGACGTCATTTTACTGGGGAGGAATCATAAGCAACTACTTCCATGAGCAGTTTGTCAATGTAAAGAAGAGCTCCAAGTTCTATATGACTTCCTATCTTGTATATTCCTTGGTAGATCAGAGGCAGTACAACGGGTTGTTTGTGGCAGCCGATCAAGAGCAGGGGCGAAGACTCAAGGCCTATGATAGGTATCTGCAGCTCCAATATCAGAACTTCAAAAGGGAATACTGCAGAGTAAACGATGCCTTCATCAGCCATATTATTAGAATGATTGCTGGAGACTTCAAGAGGAGGGTCTCCCACAGTGCCAGGGCATTTTTAAAATAGTATTCCTTTCTCTTCATCCAATATCTGAAGTTCACGTATATCTGTGCCCAAGGCTTCACCGAGAGGCCAAATAAGTTGCCTCGATACCCCAATGACCAGATCATCCTTCTGGAGCTTTGTCGGTAGCTCCAACACATACAAGCAATCTTTAGTAGCAAGCACATAGCAGGGATCTCCTATCCCATGACCCTCAGCCAGGGCGTGTACCAACTGCAAACTTCCTAATGTGCTGGTAACTCTGAGAAAGAGCTAAAAAATTACCATTTCTACCTACACACTGCTCGCCCGCGGATAGACCCGTATGGTCACATCAGAAAGGTGCTAGGGCCGAGGTTTTCCCATCTTCACCACATCGAGGATTTCTGGGTAGACTGCCAGGATGATAAAGAGGTAGGTTCAAGGCACTATATGCAAATGACTGTGGAGTTTGTAAGATGGGTGCAGCCATTCCCCATACCGGACCAAGTCGAAGAAGACGAGGCCACCATAATGCACCCCAGGTACCCTGCAGTCGCCAATCTGCCAATACCAACAATAGACTGGGACGAGCAGGAGGTCGATGACCTTGATACCATAACCCAGCCAATCTTGGCTCATACTAAGGAGTGGGTTGATGGATGGATAGCCCAATTGAAACAATAGGAGGTGATTTTGACTTATGAAGGGCTCAAAAGTGAGCAGAGTGCCACAGAGGATGTTGCTGCCACCACTTCAACTGGTAGGACCTCCAAGTCTCCTCCAGTCACTATATCTATGAAGATAAAGGGGACAGAAACAGAACAGTCTCCAGACCCTAAGGTCTATGCAAGGAAAGAAATGGGAGGCTCACATTCCAAAAGGCTCAAACAAGCGGGGAACACCGCGGAACAACCCTCAACCCAAGAGGAGGAAGCAAAGGGCACAGATCAATTGGAACCTCTCTTGGCTCTCCCTGCCCCTCCTATTGCACCACCTACCTCCCTAGCTATGATCGCTGCAACCCCACAGGCAGTGGAAATTTCTATCCATCTTGCCCCTTCACCTCCAGCTGAGTCTGTAATAATTATCGACTCCTCTTCTGCCATAACTACTCCCCCTTCCTCCACTACCATGTCACCAACCACATCGCTCCCTCTGGCAACAGTAACAACACCTATTCCCACTGCCACCATGCCTGAGGCTCTCTCAAGACATATGCAGAATCTTCCCCCTGAGCTTTCCCAGATCCAAATGGATCTGACCCTTCAAGCAGCCCTTGCACAAGTCCTCGCTACTGCTCAGCCTTCACAACCACCAATAGGGCCACCGGCTATGGAAGCCACCATGCTAATTTCTAAGGAGTGGGAGGAACAAGAGTGGGATTCCTCAAAGCCTCTTGAGCAGGAAGCCGATGAATACCATGAGCACCTGGAGTACGAACACCGAACAATTGATAGGGTGGCTTATGAGGAGGAGGGAACGGGCTCTTTCGAGAGTGGGAATGAGGAAGATAGCTCCGGTGCTAAGTTAATCATGCAAACCTTTGACGATGACCTTTAGGAGGAGCTGGCACAACAGCTAAAGGACACAGAAGCAGAAGTAGAAAGTTCACCCCGTGACGGAGAAGGGCAGCCACCAAAAAATAGTCCAAGAGAGGATTTACCTGAGAGTGGAACCCAAGTTGTCAAAAGCCTCAAAGTTGAGTGTGATGAGGAAAAGAAAGAAGAAGAGATAGTAGGAAAAGAGAGTCCCGTGCAACAACTGTCCACTAGGCTTCCTATCAAACACCTCATGTTCATCCAAGACTCCGACAAAGAGGAGGGAGATGCAACCAAGATAAAGGGAAGAACCCAGGAAGTAAGGTAGCAGAGGCCTTGATCGAGGGAGGCGAGGGTGATCATGAGTCAACTAAAGACAATTCCATCATTCCAGAGTGGTTAGAGAAGTAGCTTGAGAGAAAAACTCTCATACTAAAGGACCTGAGAGCGAGACTAGAGGCTATTTTAGCCCGAGCTCAAGTCACAACGAAGAAAGAAAAGAAGCTTAAGATCTGATCCAAGGTGATGATGGATGCTTCTGGGTCTCGAGCTGTGCAGGTGGCCACACCTATGGTAGGTCAGGAAGGAATAACTTACAATGTCTCCACCATGGATCTAGGGACCGCCACCAGAGAACAAAAGGTAGGGCATCTTGAGGAGTCAGTAGCCACTGTGGTACATTTGATAAGGCAGGACAATATTTCAAAGGATGAGCTCAAAGCACAGGTGGCTGCTTTAACATATTACATCTAGCAGTGGTCATCGATGGATGCCCTACCTACCACGTCCACAACAGTGCCCCAACTGCTGTCCAAAGAACAAATCGACAAGATGGAGAGAAGGAAGAACTTGGAAAAGACTACAAAGGACTAGTTCTGACAAGTATTATACATCAGAAACATGGAAATTAGTCAGGCTGTTTAGACAACCAACAAGTTCTTGGACCTGGAGCAATCTTTGGATGGCACAAAGAAGATATGCACCAACTTCCCTACGGTATACGACTCCAACTTTCTGAAGATCAAGGCTATCCTTTAATTGCCAGAAGCCACGTGGGAAAAGGAGTTGGCTTTTAACAAAGATGATCATTGGTTAATGGATGTATGGCAGCGAGACTTTGACAACCGGAGGGAAAGGCTGGAACAAATAATAAGCAAAGTGGATCTGGATATAGAAAGGATAAAGGAAATCAGGGCAGAATGTGCTCGTTATCTCAAGCTAATGACATAATATGATGTGCCCACCATGCAGATGGATCTAGAAAAGATTAAGCCCTACTTCCAAAAGAAAATAGAGGATGAAATGTCAAGTGAAATCATGGTAGAATTCATGAGTTTTTCTACCCGTGCCTTGGATCAATCAGAGCTATTCAGGGACCAAGGTGCAAAGTATGATGAGGATTGGAAAAGGCTCAAGGATAATGCAAAGGAGTGGAGCTACCAAGTACTAAGGTACGAGATTGTTGAAGTGGACAAGCTCTAGCAGGTTATCCTAAATTTCATGGAGTACACAACTTCTAAGAGGCAGGAGGACAGCCCCGTCAAAGATGAAGAACTCCCTAAAGAGTAGCTACAGTAAAACAGAGATCAGCTAGTGCCATCACTAGAGGACAAAACAGAGAAAAGACAAAGATGTAATTTTAAATTGTAATATATTGGGGGGTAGGTGAAACCCTATTTTGTAATGAATCTTGGCTACACAATAAGAATTAATCTTGGCCATTCATTTGATTTTTGGAACACTATAAATGGGGCTCTCCTCTCATTTGCAAAGAGAGTTGAGTTGTTGGAAAGACATGCTGCAAAAATTTATAAGGAAAAGACATTGACTTGGTGCATTTTTTGAGTTTCTCACATGTTGCTTGATTTAATCTCCATTGTTAGATGTTTAACTTAGGTTTTATTGTTGTTCTAGTTAGCTATTTTCTTGCTTTGGTAGATTTTAGGAATGCTGTCTTGTGATCATGAAAATTCCTACTGTGTTGATGACTTCTCAGTCCATAAGTTTTGTTGTTTGCTGATGGTAGATAGCTGTGAAAAGTTAGTCTGGGCTTGAATTCAAAGCTGCTCTAAAACTTTATCTTTGTTCATGCATGCACATGATGAATGAAAGACAAAGCATTTGTAGACCTTAGAAGATAGCACAAATTCCGCGATACTCTAAGATTTCTTGTTAAGTGGAATATTGTTTTAGGAAGTTTACCATTGCAGGAACTCCATCATCACTGTTCACAATTAGTTGCATATTTAGGAACTCTCTCTCTTCCTTGCTCTTTTTTCTTTTTTTCTAATGATTGACCTATGCTAAGGTTCATTGCACATTGTAAAGCCAAATCCAATGACAAAATGGAGTCCAAGACTGCTGTTTGAACCTACAGCCAATGCGTAACAACTCTCCCATCTTAAGAATTCCATTTCAAGATCCAACTTCCCCCTGCTTTGTAATCCATGCGTAAGACCACCTTGTGATTCCAACAAATGACACCAAACAACTAAGATA